>JAUPMG010098800.1:0-12340 GCA_031762675.1 Pachysandra terminalis | reverse complement strand
AGCTAAAATTCCCTATGGATTCGACACTCTATTTTCATCAGTTTATTACTTGTTACGAATTCGTGCACTTGCGAAAACGTACATGACACACTTGGAAACAATGCAAGATAAGGACGGAATATGAAACAAGCCTCATCATCCATCAAAAGAGTGAAATCAATATTCTCACCTTTCCGGGCACGTTCCCACAATGCCACCCGGCTATGGTCCATCCCATCAATCTGAATCGCACGAGGAGAACCATATCCTCCGAAATGTTCTAATACCAACAACTGTAGAAATGGTGTATAAATGGAGGTCTCTATCTCATAGCGACCGCATGATGAAGTAAGATCATCCACCAATAGATCCAACTGATGGTATAAAGTACCCAAGAACAAAGGTGTCGAAGGATAGCGAGCACCTCGCGACATGCACGCCGCCATAGCAAAATGGCCACTATGCACCTTCTCAAAAGGTGGGCCCTAAAAAATATATCATGAAAGGAATAGCAATGAAGGCTGCAAGCATATGAGAAGAATGATACCCGCTACCGGTGCTTTACTCGAGCACGTCTTCGGTTTTCTTTAAAGGCTTCACATCTTCAAAGAAATGTCTAATCCAATGGCTAAAGATGGAATGACCCGACATATCGGTATGGCGCAAACCATGATAATATGTGGAAGGGCATCTGGCTAAGCTCTGTGTTCCTGTCAACGCTTCTACCATCTTCAGCTTGTCATCATCAATGATGATGTCCAAGGGATTCGAGTCACCTAAAATCTCCAAGCCTAATAACACATGAACGAATTCAAGAGATGGAGAAAATTCTCCCCAAGACGCTATGAAGGTGTGCGTCTCCTTGTTCCAATGATGGATGAGAGAGTTTAAAACCTCATGATCCACATTCATGATTGTCTCGCATCATCCTTGAATGGCGTTCATCAAGCCACATTGTTCAAGTATTTGTTGGAGAGGCTCTTGACTCATCACGTCTTGACACCACTCAATCCAAGAGACTGGGTGTCGTGTGTGTCCCTCAAAACGTATCTTGCTGGGAACATAAGCTCGAGTGGGATTAAGTCGCAAGGTTGTGGTATCCCCTCCGCAGCTGGTATAGAAGGAAATAGGCACCCCGTGGTACTCACTTGCTTCTTTGTTTGCTTGGTTCGAGGAGGGATAAAACCCCACAAGAAATTTATCAAAGGGGCACTTTGAAGCTGATTCCTTGAAGATTCAGAAGCTTCCTTGTCATAGGAACCCTTCAAACCCTTGGATGGTTCCTTCTCTTTATGACGCCTTGAAGAGCCGGATCTCTCCTTCTCACTAGGGCGTTTTGGAGGTTTAGAAGAGGCAGGCACCTTCTTACCAATGTTGAACAAACACTCTCTACCCAAAAAAAATAAAAAATTTATTAGCAATACTCGTGAAGCTACAAAAAAAAAATTACCTCAAAGCACCCTTGTGCATGGTTCAATGAGTGGTTGGAGTACGAGTAAGACGCCTCTTGCACAAGTTGGCAATTGCTTGGAGCATGGGCAAAATGCCCACTTGCACGATTCAACGTACACGTGAGGTGCAAGTAATGTTCTCCTTGCTTCTTTTAAATTGGAGACTATTTCTTAACCCAACTTTGGGGAAGAATGGAAAGAGCAATAGCAAACACCCACAAAATCGCCCACAATAGAAGGATCGTGACAAAAAGAGGCTATGAGGACGCTTTCCTCTCACTCCCAGACCCATGTGAAGGGCACGTTCAACTCTTTTTCTCTATTTTGAATGGCACATCCAAAGAAAGATGGGGTCACTCTCCTGGGCCCTTCTATCTTATATAGTTCCTATCCCTCTTGCTAAGAGGACCTAATGATTGTAAGATTGAAATACAAAAAAAAAAGTGATGGATGTCCATTTCCTTTTCTTTTCTTTTTATCTCTCTCTCAAGAGAGTTTGTCACACCTCTCTATCTCAAATGCAAAAAATAAGAGGCTCTCACTTACTATTAGCTTTGTACTTCCAAACACATATGTATATATGTGCAATATTTTTGCATTGCTATTTATTATCTACTTATCTACGCATATTGTTCCATCTCCTATTTTTCAATCCCACAACCATAAACTTAGGTTTATGACATTGGCTGAGTTTTGACCTCGAGAAAGGATATGAATGACCAACACGCAAGGACAGTTTAGGAAGAATAGAATACTCACAAGATGGAATATTGGTCGTTACCCTCATATGAAGATGGGATGCCCCAAATGTATCAACATTGGTCGTCACCCTCGTACGAAGATGGGACGTACCAAATATATCAACATTGGCTGTTACCCTCATATGAAGATGGGACGCCCCAAATATATCAACATTGGCCCTTACCCTCATATGAAGATGGGATGCCCCAAATATATCAAAATAGGTCATCACCCTCGTATGAAGATGGGACGCCCGAAATATAACAGCATTGGTCATCACCTCGTATGAAGATGGGATGCCCCAAGTATATCAAAGTTGGTCGTCACCCTCGTATGAAGATGGGATGCCCCAAATATACTATATGCTGATCGCCACCCTCATTTCAAGATGAGAGGATCCAAACATCTTATGTGCTGATCGTTATCCACATATCAAATCGGGATGATCCAAATCTCTCAAGGACTTCATCAACATCAATATAACAGCTCGTCGAAGCATCGAGGTCCAAACAACTTGGGGACGCCTAGACTCAGCTTGTTGAAGCGTTGAGGTGTAAACACGTTGGGGATGCCTAGACGCAATCGTCTCGATAGTGCTAACGTTGAAAGACTTCGAGAGCACTGAAACAACAGTCTCGAAGATAGTAAGGTTTAAAAACCTTGAAAGTACCAAGACTGGATAATTTCAACAGATTCTTAATAGTTTCAAGATAGAGGTAGCTTCAACCACATCCATGATGTCAACTGCTATCGCCCACACTACGGAGCTGTAGGAAGCACACGGCCAAGGGGGAATTAGACTTGAACGAAATGGAGGGGCTTGAGGATCACCAGCCCCTTCATATTTCATAAGTCACACATGATGTCATGGGTCACAATGGCTAATGTGTAATTCAGAGACGTAGCTTCGAATTGGTCCACCAAAGAGATTGGGATAATCGACCGTATTATCTCGGGTTAGAGTCTTAACACCGTTAGTAACCACCTAACGGATTTCTAACTTTCGTTGTCTTTCCCTTGACTACTATAAATAGGAGCTCAATCTTCAAGAAACAGGTTGAAGAATCCTACGGAGGACGGACTAAAGCTCTGACATAGCTCTGAAAGTGTGCTCACGAATTTCTAGACCCGGACTCCTAGTTCCCCGTTATTTGACCCGATCAATATTCAACGATTCTTTTGTCTTAACATCCTAATTCTCTTAAAGATGGGGTACAGTCTGTAATCGACTTAGGATTCCGTCAGTTGGTAACTATTGTTGGTGACTTTCCCTCATACAAAACCACCATTCACATACTATTAATGTCAATTTCAGTATCTAGACATGCATAAAACAAGGGAAGAGAACCAAGGGATGGGTTTTTGGACTATTCACTCGAGTTTCCTAAGAATTCATATTGTGGAGAAAAATCCAGATAGGCTTGATCTTCGGTATGAGGGGTTATATTTTGATTGGCAAGGTTACTAAAGTCAACAACATACTATAATAGTTGGGTTGGGGATAATACACATGCTCATAACTTAACATCAAGAATTGGACTAGAGGAGCCTCTTGGCGGACCCTCGGCGCCTCGATTCATGATTTGGTGCCAAATGGGATGAGACCTCGGGAATTGGTCCCAGTGGGTCCCATTAGGTCAAAACTGATCTTATCACAATTATCAAAAGTGCTTCGGCGGGGTCCTCTTTGCGCCTAAAACAATCTCAACAACTTTTCCAAAATCCCTGGAATTCCCAGAAAATCTCGGAGGACAACTCAGTGCACTGAGATGGTCGCCGAAGCTCAGTCTTGCTCATTTCTGGGTGAGATTTCACCCAGAGGTCACTACCCTCCTAGGGGAGCTTCGTATGTGGTATTAGTTCCCATAATTTGAGTCTACCATAAAGAATTCGTTGGTTTCCCCCAAATTCTCAAAACCTCAAAATTATTCTAAAAGGGATGTCAATCTTGCTTACAAGGTTGATTTCAAGGGTATGAACTCCTAAACACATGAAATCTACCAACCAAATCCATGGGGGAAGAAGAACACAAACCACATGAACTTCCCCACATGGTCATAACATTGGGAGAATAAGCAAATACACATATGCTGAAGGTATACTCAACTTGGGGTGTGCCGGGTCGCATCTGCAGCTTCTCCACCGCGTAGTTGAGAAATTGTTGTTCCTCCTCTTCTTCTCCATGAGCTCCACAAGGTTGAGAATGCAAAGAAATTAGGTTTAAAACTAAAGTTTCTATTTATAAACCTATGAGGACAAGGGTGAGATTTAAAACAAGTATGGGAGTAAAACAGGGCTTCTAGCTCTATTTTCTAAATTAATTACCTAAATACTTTTTGATGGTGTAAGTTCACTTAGGGGCTTCAATTGAATCTTCTAAGTTGTTCAAACTAATTATTATCTTGCAAATTGATTTTATCTCCTATTTATCCGACTAATCCAATTACTAACTTAACTCTGCTTTTAAAATCTATAAGGCCAACCTAATCAGTTTTAGTGTCCTTAAGGCAGTGTTTGGTATGAATTATAGGTTCTAAGGATTCTATGAGGGTTAAACCTAATTTATTATTGAGATTATTTTCTAGATGATTATTCTACCTTAATATTTTGAATTATAGTTTGAGAATTATTCAGGCAATTACAGAATACCTTTAACATTATTCTCAAATAACACACCAATTAGAAGATCTATGTATATATGTATACGACCCACACAACAAACATAGAGTACAAACATCTTGTATTACACACAACACAAGGATCACCAGTGAATGCCTCAAGCATCACTCTCAATAATATGCAATTCAAAAGATAAACATAAGACTCGCATTCAATTCGCACAGAAATTAATCAACAAAAGATCATTGTACACTCTAACTTCATACCACGTAGCTCATGTCATAGTAAAAACACTAAAAATTACATTAATATATAATATTACACTATACACAGTCAATTCATATTGAAACTAGGCAGTTCACATAATTTATTGTGCAAAATATTATACAAGCATTTCGCACACAAACTAAGAGCACACACACTCTAAATACTTTCATAGGGCTTCCCATGAAGTTTCACTAAGGTTGGAGCTCGACAAATGCTCGGTAGCTACCTTGCTACCTACCGAGGCCATTTTCCAATTTTGACACCTCTTCAGTTTTTAATTCATAATTATTTTATACACATCAAATTTCCCTAAAACTTGGACCATTGTGTTCCTAACTGACAACAGAACCTAATAAAAATATAAAACAAATAATCCAATCTCGAAAGAAATATCAGTAGCTACCGAGCCTCAGTAGTAGAGGCAGAAACTTAACTGTTTTCGGTTGAGGCCAGTTCAGCTTCGACATCAGTTCGGTATTTTGGCCATAAGTAATTCTATACTTGTTGGAATCGATTCAAACGTATTCCGTTGGGTTCCTAACTCATAGGGGAATCATATAAAAATATGAAATAAATTATCTAAGGTTGGAGGAAGGCTAGGTGGAACCGAGTCTACTGTTCAGCCAAGAAGATCAATAATTCTTCCTCTAGCCTTCTCCTTCCTTTGCCTTTTCTTTCCTTCCTTTTTCTCTACTTCTCGTTCCCACTTCTTCTCTAGCAAAAGCTTCAAATCCAAATCTGGGTTTTTCCCTCCAAAGACCCTCTTTGGTAGTGTGATATGTGGTGGGAAAGTTTCCTTACCCATGTTCTCCTATTGGAAGGAGTTGTGGAGTTAAGGAACTTCCTTCAACTCACTAATGTGCTGAAGCATTTCAAATAAGATGCAAAGACTAAGGTGCCCCTAGTGATTTGGTCATAAGACCACCCAACCCCATTGTCTTATACAACCAAACCCCATTGTCTAATACAACCAAACCAAAATCCTAATCTTTATTTGATCTAGACTACCCATAAGGGCCTTGGTCAATGACCACTCCATCCCCAATGACTCACACACCCACTTCCTTAATCATGATCTCCATAAGAATTAAAATTACACAATTAACCCCCAATATTTTTAATATTAACAAAATAGTCCTTGTAGTTTATTATTATTACAATTTAAGTACTAGTTCAGTTAATTTAACACACAACCCTTAATAATTAGTTGCAAGTGAACATTATTGTTAATTGTAATTAAATTATATTAATTATAATTTAAAGACACGGGTCGCTACAATTCTGTTTTGCTTCATGTTGTTGTGGCTTTGATTGAGCTTGTGATTGTTGCATCATTACAACTATCTCTCCCAATTCTTGGTAAAATCCAGCAAGTTGTGGATCTTAACCATCACCTCCCGTTGAACTATTACCCATGTTACCTCTTCTTCTACTAGACATTCTGAAAACAAGATAATTTAGTAAGTTTGTTTAAGAAGATAGAAATCTGCCCACACTTAAGTTGGCAGCAAATGTTAGAATAAACAATCAGTACATAGAAAACTTTTGGAATATAAGCACAAAGAAAACGTTTGAATAATCATCATACAAAAACTTTTGGAATTGTTTGAAAACATAAAACCTAGGCTCTGATATCACTTTTATCATGAACCAAATCAGGAAATTTCAATGGAGTTCCTAAGTCTAGGTTGTAACTCTCACCCATATCAAGATGGGAGTGGATAAGATACATAACCAAAATCATTGAATTAAGAAGGATATTATATAAGATAAAGTATAGAAAAGTAGTTTTATTAAGATAATATCCATCACATAACATCCTCCAAACAGAAAATAGCAGAAAGAAAATAATACTAGTCTCATGCGTCAAATCAATCCCTATTAACTACTGAAAACCAAATAAGTATTGAATTACAGCAAATAAACCCTACTACAAGTTGTAAAATCATCGAATAAAATCTAATAATGACTAATATCTTCGTAGCATCCTTGTTCTCTACCTTGGTCCTCATGGTCCTTATGTCCATCATCTATAGATCCTGAAATATTTTGTGCTCGAAAGTGTAAGCTACACTAACTTTGTAAGTAAACAAGGCTAACAATATTAAATATTAAAGTAGGGACAATGCCAATCTTCAATGGTAATACATTATAAGCAATAAACAATTGAATCATATAATATGATGTAAATCTGCAATTGAATCACGTGATAAGTGTTGAATATGCAATAATGATATGTATAATATAAATGAAGTAATTTGATGTAATATGCAATTCAATATGCTAGTTCAATTATTGATGCATGTTGTGCACCTAGCAAGTAAGATCACCACATGTGATTGAAAATAAACAATCTAATATGCATTATGTATGTTGTTGGCTGTATAGTATTCGTTTAGTGTAGGTTCCACATATGATCTCAATCTTACTACCCAAGGATGCCTCACAATGTGAACTTTCATCCCCCAACATATGACTGAAATAGTAGATTATTATATGTACACAACATAGTTCTTAGGGGATTTGACCTAAAGGGTTCAATCCCCTCACTTATTTCCGATCATAGGGACTTAGCTCAGGACCTCACAATGTGAACCTTCCCCTGTGAATCAAACATTAGCCGATCTACTAACAGAATTTCACTCTTATGATTCGGATATTGGGACTCACAAATATTAACCTTCCCTCACCTATCAACTCTTATGATTTGAATATTGGGCCTCACAATGTGGACCTTCCCTCACCAATCAAATCTTACCACAAGTCTTTTGGGACCCCCATACAAGGCCTTTGCCTCACCTTGGGTGAAACAAATGAATTGGTCTATTGCGACGATCAGTCCCTCAACACATAATAATATAAGTCTCCTCTCCTATTATGATTTCCAGATCGTAATACTCTCATGATCACCTTGAAATCTAGAAGTATGGATTCACATGCAAAGAGTGTAGCTTTTAGACCAAATCCATGGTCATGAAGCATAAAGTTGTGCAACTAAGAAAGTGCTCATTAACTAAGCATACAAATAATCTGTACAGTGTGCAATATGGCTAATTCACATGTTGGACAATAAATAAACAAGTAATATGAAGCATATCAAAATATCACATCTCCACCAAACAAAGCCAATGGATCCATAAAGAAGTAAGTACAAGAAAAAGGCATATTTGAGCAAAAGTAGCATCAAAATTGGTCGAATGAGATCAAAATAAGTTAGTACACAAAATCTCAAAGCAACCGAGTCAAATCTATAAATCTCGGCGGGCCAAGGGGTTGCCGAGTGGGTCTCGGTGTAGCTTCGGCGAGCTGAGGAGATCACCAAATCCACTCATGGGTTTTTTTCGGATTTTGGGGGGTCTATGTCAAAATGTCAGGCTCGGCGCACCGAATAGGGTCTCGATGAACAAACCAGGGGCCTTAAAAATCCTCTGTGAAGCTCGGCGGCGTGCTTTTGACCCGCCGATGACAAACCAGGGGATTTAAATTCACCTAATGGGGCTTGGTGTGCTCTCGAAGAGGCGAGAGGATGCCGAGGACTTTCTGGGTTGGTTCGGCATGCCGAGTGGTCCCCGAACGTCGTAGTCTTGGTTGTTTTGCTTGATTTTGCCTCCTCTACAACTTTAAACATAAAACTTGATTAAATAACCCCCCATAACCTTAATTTTTGCACAAAATACAATAAATAAACTTCATAAAACATAACTGAATTCAAAATTACCATGTCCAAGCTTTAAAACTTAGAAAACTAGTTAGAAAACCATGATCATACTACTTAAACAAAGAAAGTAACCTTGTACTCCTAATTCAATCAAAAGTAAAGTTAGACTTGAATACTTACCATTGTTTGGAGGTTGGTGTAGAGAATCACACTTCTTCCTGTTCTTCTTCTTCTTCTTCTTCTTCTTCTTCTTCAAGTGATGAATCAACCTCCCAAGGGCTTGTGCTTATATAGGCACTTAGGAACTCTAGGATTAGTAATTATAGAACTCCTAATCTGATCCATTAGATTAGCTAGTTTGAATCTTATCCTTTAGATTAGTTTTCAAGCCATTATGGGTTTCTTTCTAATATTGATTTCTTACTAATTTTTGTTTAGAATTCTAGCTTTTAGTTTAAATAGTTGTTATTCTAGTTTGTAGAGAATACCTACTAATTCTTAGTTTAAAATCTCAGCCATCAATTGGAGATTGAAGGCTCCTACAACATCGTAGCCATTAATTTAAATTTTAGAATCCTAGCTTTACTAGTATTATTGTTTGTAGAGAATACTTACTAATTACTTAACCTTGAATTAGTCTCCTATTCTTAGTTAGCTAATTACTATTTGCTTCTTTATTTTGAATCCTTTCTAATTAGAGATAATTCTAATTCCTTATATTAAATCTCAGCCATTAATTGGAGATTGGAGGTTCCAACAAGATCCTAGCTACCTGTCATAACTTTAGAAGTTATGATTGTGTGTGATGTACCTAGTTTCCTATTTGTACAACCCACCAATCATAATCAGTCAAAAGTCAAACATGACAGCTAATTACTAAAACTTTAATAACCCCTAATTTTCTATTATTTACATATTAAACCTATTGTTTTTGTTTGGGTTATTACAATACCTATTTCATTGTTCGGATACTGGTAATAGGTTCCAAATGGGGCCATTTTTCGTTGTCTTTCTTCTTTCAAAATCCATTCATACTCGGCGACCCTAGTAGATAGTTTGAAGATAACTTTGAATTCCATCCCCTCAAACTCATTTCGAAGATCTATCCCCATACTGTTTTAAGCTTGCTTCCCAAATTCGGTCTCAGGGAAGGTCAGTTTACATTTATTCTTTAGCTCTCTTGAAAAGGGCAATGAATCTGTCGGTTGATTCATCTGGAAGTTGCCTTAGTCTAGCCAAATCAGCCATTGAAATCTCTGGCTAAGATTTGTAGAACTGAATGTGAAATTCCTCCTCTATCTCAGTCCAACTTTGTATGGAGTTGGGAGCCAAAGTTATGTACCATGTGAAGGCATATCTTGTTAAGGAATTTCCAAATTGCCTCAGCTTACAATAGCCACTTGTCGAGGCCTCACCACATTGGACAGTGAACCTAAAACTTGATCTTTCATAGAGAGAACACCTCGCAAGTTCACGAGTTCGATCGTAGCTCTGCAAGTAGAAGAGTATCGTACCCAAGGAACTAAGACGATTGGCTTGATTCAGCCACTTGAAAAATAATTAGTTCAAAACAGATTTTGGTGGTTCTTTATGACTACGAATTAAATGAATAAAATAAATTGAATGCAAGCAAGTAAAATTGGAAAGTTTAGCAATAGAGAGAGTCTAGGGATTCAACTTCACCACTAGCCTCCTAACCTTGGGCAACCAATTCAACCTAGGGGATTTGATAAGTTTGTATGACTAATTGGGTTTTAACTACGAGTCTCACCAATTTCAAGAAAGATTATGTAAATTGAATCATAGTATAACCCATCTTCGATTAGCACAAATTGTATACACAAAACAAGGGTTGTAAGACAACTTGTCTTCTCTAAGAATTGATTATCTAATCGTCAATTCCATATACACATAAAAACCATTACATAACCATCACATTTAAACTACAAGAATTAAACATGTTTGTAAATCAATTTCAATTAAAATATATTCTTAGAGAAGAAATATATACTTCAAGAAATCAACCATATAATCAATTGTTATCAAAACAATTCTCAAGATCATGCAATCCATACAAAAGTGCATCAAAAATCCTAAATTAGAATTGATAAAACCACAAGGTTACTTGGTTAGAGTTTCATTCAAACTCTAGAATGGAGTTTAGCCATGCATGGAAGTTTAGGAAGGAAAGGCTTTGATGATGATCTTCATCCTTAAATGATCTTCCTCCTTTCTCTTCCTTGAACCTTCTCTTCTTTTTTCTCTTCCTCCTCTTCTCTCCTCTTGTAGTGACCCGGATCCTTATTAGGATTTTTCATAAATTTACATGAATTAATCATAATTAATAGCTTGGTATTATTTTGAATTAAGTGAGATTAAGGGTGGTTAATAATTAAATAAGCAGAGAAAGGACCTTAGATAAACAACTAAACAAAGAAGGGGTTCATGGGTAATTAACTTTGGTTAGGATTGGACTAAAGGGTAATTAGCTGACAAGGAGGGATTAACTATTAATTAAAGTAATAATATAAATAATAAGGATGTGTGAGATTAGGGTTGCAAAACCCTAATTCTCTACACCAACAAGGGCTGGCTGATTTCTGCAAGAGGGAGAGAGAGAGAGCTTTGGTGAGATTTGAAACTTGAAGAAGAAAAAGAAGAAGGGCTAAGGGTTGGTTGTTCTTGCTGAATCTACAGCAACCTAGGAGGGTTTTCCTGCAGGTTTTGATCGTATAGTGGAGATCTACAATCTAATATCACTGTAAGTAGATTATCTGGGTTCCTTGGATGATTCCATGATGTTTATTATGATTATGTATTGATATATGAAAGGTTTCATGAAAGGAAATTGAATATATGTGATATTATCGATTTGTATATATAGATCTATGTTTTTGAATGGATTTATATGTTTTGGATGCATGGATGAATGATTTGATAGTATGATTGATGTATTTATGATCTAGGATGTTTTATAATAATTTTGAAATTTATTTAATGTGATAAAAATGAAGAACAATGTGCTGAACCGAACAATTGCACTTCCGTTCCCTTGCGATTAGAGTTAGACCCAGATAACATTCGAATTTGGATGTAGCTATTAGCCACAAAGTTGTAGGCTTTTCTCTTATATTTCCAACGGGACCAACATCTCCTCAATCAGACCTAAATTGAAGAAGTTCTGATCATATTACTGAGACGTCCTCTGTGTTTGGTTTTATTTTGCATATTTGATTGTGGATTTCATGAATATATGTTGTTTTGATGTAATTTTGAATTAAGACGCATGGTTTTGGGTTCCTGGATGTTAGATGTGTGAGTTAAGATATTTGGAATAGATTTCGTATTTATTTGATGTTTGAAATCGCAGGTTTCTGGGTTTCTGGGTCGAGTGCGATCGATCGCCGTGGGTTGCGATCGAGCGCGCTGCGCGATCGATCGCCGTAGGTTGCAATCGAGCGCACAGGGATCGATCTCCTGGTGATACCGATCGATCGCAGATGTGCAGGTTTTCCAGATTTGGTTGTTTTGATTTAGTATGGCTTGGAACGTGTTGTTTAGGAGTATTGGAAGGTTTGGGGAGCAATGTGGGACCCATTGGGGGTCTGTGATGAGTTGTGTGGGC
>JAUPMG010098789.1:0-12341 GCA_031762675.1 Pachysandra terminalis | reverse complement strand
TTCACCTTACAAACTCTTGACCTTTTAACTTCAAAACAGAAAATTAAAACCCACCATTTAACGTTTATTCAACAGTTTTGAGTTAACATACCCTAGTAGTCTAGGGATGAGGAAACCAGAAAACAAGTTCCAGAAGCTTAGGAAGGACATAACAATGGCAGCAACCTGGAGGCCAGGAGTCAGTACTACCACCATCATCCCATACATTGTGAAGTAGATAAAGCACATGACTATGTAGTAGTAGAACCAAAAAAACTTGTCTGCTTGCCACTGGAATCCAATCATATAATAAAGGAGAAGAGTATAGATGAAGGTCTGAATTGCAACATAAATCGTCTCTATGGCTACCTACAGGACATAGAATATTAGAGATTAGTTCTCTGATGTTGGAAACAAGAAAAAAGGATTGGATATTTCCATTACCCCCTTGGATTTTAAAAGAAAAGTAAAAAAGAAATGGAAAAGAACTGATAAGTGTTAGTGTTTGGTTAAGATAAGACATATATAGAAAAGAAAATCAAATTCCGGTGAGTTCTCTTATATTCCGGTAAGGTTGATTAGCCGTTAAGGAAAGAAAAGATATGTTGTAAGTTAGGTTGAGAGTGCTCTCCACCTTTCTTTTCTTTTTCTTTCAAAATCTCTACATTTTTTGGGAGAAAAGTTTTAATCCCAAAAGAAAATAAAAAATTAAACTTTCCAAATCTATATCCTCAATTCTTTCCTTCTTCAACCAAACATAGCCTAAATGAGAAACATACAAGGAGAGAAACTAATTTATTTAATCTTTGTAAAAGATACTCAGACTAACCTTTGTTAATTCACTTGGTGCCTGATCGAGGTTGTCTGAAATAATTTATGACCTTTTTGACTTAAGACATCAATTTTTGTCCTTATTCCATAGAAACTAAAATGACAGAATTTGAACTATATCTTTTACCTGGGCAAATGCATAAGGCAAAGCTGAATACATGCGGCTGCTCTTTCATGGTAGAAGACAGTTCTCTCAATTGACACAACAGACCGCACCGCGGAAGCATTGGTTCCTCCAAGGAACAAGACAGCAGCATACATACCACCCAACAGATTCATGATTCATCAGGTCTTGTTGCACAATGGTCTGCAATTAACTTCAGATAGATACACCAAAACATCAAACAGCAAAATAATCTTTCTAGGTTGAGAGTTCACTGTGAAGCTTGAATACTATGACTTCCACAAAGATCAAGGAGAAGCCTTTTTATTAAAAACAAAAAAAAAAATTATAGAAAGAAATAGTTTATAACTTGGTCAATTCAAGGTTAGAAAAACACATGTACACACCCATTACTCTTACATTATTTAAACGAAGTTGATCAGAATTCTTTATAGAACTTTTAAATGCATGAAGAAGCATTCAACCATAAGTTTATGACCCTCAAAGGCAGGTATTGTGTACAAACTTAAATCTTTCATTTTTTATTCATGAGAAAAAAAATAATAATCAAGAAGACTTACGTCTGATCTCCTTTGTTCCAGAAGCTGACACCAAATAGAACACCAATGAAGATCGTTATAAGGAACCGGATGGCATTATACTTTGAGTTCCTCCAGTATGAGCAGTGTTGTTTCCAGAAACAAGCCTTGCATTGGGTAACAAAGGTTTGGGAGTATTTGGTGGGGAAGTAGAGATCCTTGGAACCTGGTGTTGGAGTACAGAGTTCTTTTATAAATTCCTGGTTCCTCCTACCATAAAGATAAGTACGGTAAGAGGGGGGAAAATCCAAATGACAATGTAATCCATAAGTTTGTTGTCTAAAGTCCAATATATATTCCACTGACTGATAAAGAGCAGAGTTGGCTTATACTTTGGCAAAATCAGTATCAAGTTGAGTCTCAACTGAAGTAGCACTGACATCCAACATCCATGTAGCAGGATTATAACCATCATTGATCTTGGGAACCCCTGGGATAGCCTGCAGAAGATTATAGGTATTGGTCCAAAGTTAAACTCCTGATAGTTGGCAATTTCAGATATTAAGTACCTGCTTTCAATATCATTCCTAAGAAAGAGAGTTTTGATATCTTTACATTTTAAGGGTCATGTAAGAAAGAGAATGGTTTTACATATTTTACATTCAATGGAACATATTATATGAAGTTGTGTTCACACCCAAATGAGATCCGGCTTAGTTAGTAGTACTACATTAACATTTTTCGAATGAGATTAGTGAAGATTACATAGTTCATAATAGGAATTATTGGGTGGTTGTACAGTCCATGTTTGATTAAAACATTATTATAAGGTAAGATCATTAAGAATCCAAGCATGTAAATGAAAAAATAATACTCACTTCAAAATATTCTATTAACTTGTGAGAATGGAGACCAAGAGGACCAGCATAAATGACTTGTCCACCTCTCTTCATCAACAGTAGCTGCAAGAAAAACAATATCAATTTGAAACAAAGAACCTTGAAACCATGACAATCATAGGAGACTCCAAAAAAAAAAAAAGGAGTTGAGGACATATATATACCTCATCGAAAGCTTTAAAAATGTCTTTGCCTGGCTGGTGAATTGTGCAGACAACAGTTCGTTCTGTATCCACTGTATTTCAAACAGTGCGCATAACAATTGCAGCAGCTCTAGCATCAAGACCTGATGTTGGTTCATCCATGAAGATGATGGAGGGATTAGCAACCAATTCTACAGCTATAGTGAGCTTCTTCCTCTGTTCAGTTGATAGACCATCTACTCCTGGAAGGCCTACTAGAGCATCTCTCAAAGGGTTAAGCTCAACCAACTCCATAACCTCGGCAACAAACATCTACAGTAGAAAAGAAAAGAACAAGTCAAAATTAACAATGCGCAACAAGTCCAACTTAATATTGCTAGACATAACTTTTCTTTAACAGATTGACACATCATTTTGAATGTAGAAATAAAAATTTTGTGACTGAGAGACATACCTTTCTTGTTTCCTTCTTTACATCTGGAGAAAGACGCAGCCAAGCTGAGTAGAGGAGAGACTCATAAACAGTAACATGTGGTGAATGAATATCATTCTGTTCACAATAACCGCTAACCCGCACAAATGTCTCTTGCTTCTTTGGGTAACCAGATATGCTGATACTTCCTTCAATGTGTCCACTAGTTTTCCTTCCTGCTAGAACATCCATCAATGTGGTCATTCCAGCACCACTAATACCAACTAAGGCTGTCAGAACACCTGGCCTAAAAGAGCCACTAACGTCTCGTAGCAATTGGAGACGGCTTTCTTCAATTCCCTGGTCCTTCATTTCCTGATGAAGTAACCAAACTTTCACTGTATGAGGTCTTATCTTGGATTCTAAAACCACAACTGATCCCATACGATATTTATATGTTTCTCAAAAGGATCTAACCCTGACATATGATATCTCACAATTTATAAAATGAACCAATATTTTTTATTTTATTTTTTGCCAAAATGAAGCTCTGCTTAAACTTCTTTTCGGTGTGATAAGTACAATTAACTTGTTCCATTACACTTAATAGAGATTTTAGTTATGAAATATAGCAGAGAACTGGCCAGTGTACTCTACAGTGCACTAGCCAATACAAAATCTGCAGTGCTAGAAGAGTCTCACTATCACCTGTTTCAATCTTCAAAATTAATCAATTTAGACTGACAATAGTTTCATTCACTAGCTAACCAAATTAAGAAGGAAATAAAAACTTGATAACAGAAAAACTTGTGTCGATCTTTTAGACAAAATTAGATTTTTTTAATCATGATAAATGGAATTATTGATATAAATTTTCAGTTACCATTTATAGTGACTGGTTCCTTTTAGAAAAGGGAAAAAAAAAACATTTCCTCAAGAAATTCTCAATATAATATTACTTGAGATTTAAAAGTTTGGGATAAGTAACTTACCGGAGGCATTTTAACATAGTAATTCACATGATTGAATGCAAGAGAAAGGGGTTGGAAGGGCCAAATAATTCCTTTTCTCTGTGCCTGGTCTGCCACATTAGAAGTTGAGCTGGTACTCCCTGGAGCCTTCCTCACAGCCATATCAATCCCTGAAATTACTCAAACAGAGTTAGACAACAAAAAACATATGATAGTACAACTATCAATGCTAGCACCATTACTCGACTTGAAGATGTTGTACAGACTGAGTTACAAGTTTGACATTACGTCTTAGCTATATAATTGGCCATCTGTGTTCTTATCTTGGAGACGGTAAGCCAAAAACCTGGCTACCAATACGGATAAGAAAACAGAAACTATTCAAATATTCGGTGTAAAAACTTCTTCTAAATCTGTGTCTAAATCCCCCAGTAGCTGGTATAAATTTCTTCAAGAAATTAGTTAGAATATGTTTTCAGAACTATTAGAACTTATTCTACTCATCTCCCTTTCAGAATTTCACCTTCTTGCAATTTGTTTCCTAGTTTCTCTTTTAGCTGAATTCTCTAATGCCCACCTTTCAGCTACTTTTACTTTGTACAGAATAGTTAGTTTACTAAATGTGATAATTGTGAATTGATACGGCGAAAGATGGCGCTGATTAAGGAAATGGACAAACAAATTCCTTAACGAATATTCTGGGTAAAACTCAAACTTTCAAACAAAGGAGCAGAAGATGCTGCACTGATTTCTGGAGCCTTAGTTCTATGTTGTCCATTGGATGATGGCTGCTACTCACTCTTATTCTCACCATCCTCATCGACGATAACAGCTTTAGAATCACCTGGAGCTGCAATTGAGTTAAGGAAAGTTAGTGAATGTGAGAAGCTTATTTCCAAAGCAAAATCCCAGATTAATAAACAAGAAATAATGACTTACGACTCAAATACATCAGAGCTGCAATAAAGCAAACATTAAAGAGAAGAGAAAATCCAAAGAGTGCTGCAATACAGATCCAGTACCAATAGTCATCCATAAACATGCCTCTGGCCTTAAGAAGAGCCTTCCCTACTGTTGGTTCAGGAATTAGTGGATCGGTGTTGGGCTGTATCAATTAATCAAAACAGTATCAGCATTTGATTATCACACATTTAGAAACTGAAAAGAGAAACATTCTTTGTCAATTTAGAAAATCTTACAATGCTCCATCTTTCATCAAGAAACTCATTGATGAATAAGGCGTTCTGTCCATACATCAAAGGAGAAACATAGTATCCCCATATCATATTTGGTTCAATGTCATCTGCAGGTAAAGAAAGATATTACTCTTACATTGTTTATCAAAATTAGCTTTCAATCACATGAAAGAGTAGCATTTCTCAACTGATGCCAAACAGAATTCACTGTAATTCAAGTATTAGATTTTAACAACCAAGAAACTTATGAGAACAAGAAGATGTTTCAACACTGAAAAGGATAAACTAGTAACCTAGTAACCTTTTGAGATGATGAATCCACCGAGCACAAAAACCATTAGCAAGGTAAAAGTAGCAAGCGTGGTTGCAACAACCTCTACCCTTCCAACTGCTGCAATGAACCGGAATAAAGAGAGCCATTTGATGTACACTGAAGAATGCCAAAAACTGTCAGAAAAACCTGACAATGTTGAAGATGTATCAAATATCAATGAAAGGAGAGTATTGGGTTATCATGTCGCAATAAGTTGAGCATGCAAGCAGAAACTGAACAAGCATATAAGATCAGTATGTTCCATCATTGAAACAGGAAAACTAAAAAATATGATCTTATACCTACTGGCAGCCGGAGCAAACCCGGTAGTATAATATGTAAGTATGATCCATATCCCTGATTCCATTAGTGAGAGGGGAATCCTAAAGATCCAAATTGGTAACCCAAAGGGTCATGCAGGGAAAAACAAGTGATCCCTTTGTTTGTAAAACACAGGAAGCCTGAAAATAGTCATAGCAAGCTCCGCCATCCCATTAAACATCACATTACTAAGACTGAAAAATAATGCTCCATAATATTTTCCTCCACCTGCAATTTGACCAGGCTTCATTTCTGTCCTCAAGAACACAGTCAGGGCAATTATCGACATGATTGTTATCTGTGTAGTCTTGAATATGTACACAAATGAGTTGCGCTTCATCAACAGCCACTCCCTTGAGAAGCATGCCCTGAAGAGTTCCCAGTTGGAGATACCATACTTTTTTGTTACCAAAGCAGCAGGATAACTAGGCTTATGGAGCTTAGGTGATCCATTATGGCTTCGAGTCTGTCTAGTTACGGATGATCGGCTATATTTGGACTGTTAGTCTACCATGAGTTGAATAAATGAATTAGGAAAATTCATGTGGTTTATCAGGGTGGTTGTGATTGGGTTTACCTTAAGTGGGATCCGTAGGTTGAGCCCCTAAAGGAAAAATAGGTTTGAAAATTGTGACCCGTGGATTGAATGGGATACATGAGGCGTAAAATGGGATACATGAGGCGTTTGATCCTTGCTTGAAAGTTGGATCATCTTATGGCTGTTGCGGGTATCTGTAAGTCTATGACAAAGATTTGAGTCAACTCACCTGCACCATTGATGCCCTTTTGTGCATGTTTAAATTATGTATGTTGTTCATATCATTAAAGACAGATTGCATGTAGACACAGTTTGTGGGAAACTGTGGGTTATTTTCCTGTTTATTGGATGATTGGCAAGAGTGTACCATGGCATATTGAGATGCTATTGGATGATGTACGGCACTCGATGCAAAATATATATATTTATTTATTATATATGCATTTATCATGATATTTATGTGGTAATCTTTATAGAATTGCTAAATGACTTGTTATAGATGTCATGAAGGATTCTATGTATATGATTGAATATTATTTATGATATAACACGGATACATGCAAATAATTGAATGTTATGTAAGATATAATATGACTGTGTGATAACATGAAGAGTTTATCACTTTATTTAGGTTTATGTGTGAATGGCTAGTTGTTAGTTTGCATCTATCAACTGTGAGCTAACCTTTCATTGAGATTTATATTTCAGGTCCTCCACATGAAATATTTTTTTTGAGCGAGAAGGCTATCACAAATCTACATGCGCAATGCAATTCTAGGGACTTTCAACCCATGGGTCACAATTGCTCAACCTATTTTCCTTTAGGCGCTCAAAACGACTTGGATACCCAAAAGAAAAAAAAAATTCCATTATTTGCATGTATTTTTCTAAGCACTTTTGAGGTAGCGGTGTCTATGACCAACTGGTTTTCTTCATACCTTTTGATTTTAGGTTTCTAGTAATGGTTTCTAAAATCATAAGGTGGGGAATTTATGCTTGTGATGGAGTTTATGTGTTAGATGGGAGGAAAGCATTATGATTTATGATTTTTGTAAATTCTAGAAGGGTTGATTTGATGATTTGTGTTGCTATGAAGTACTAGGATTTTAAAGACTAGTGAATTTGTCAAAGAATTTAATTGACAAAATTATGTATGTGGATTTCGTTTTAAATTGGTTTTAATCCCTATTTTGACCTAGTTGATCGTTTGATTGATTTGAGTAGTGTAGGAGTATCGAAAATTTTGAGGTTTCGTTGTGCATACAAGAAGTGGTCTTAGGAAGCCTTCCGGACAACTATAAACCCACTTGGATACCCAAAGAAAAAACCCAAAAAAAAAACTAATTCCATGCCACTCAGTCGATCAAACGTGTGTTACTGATCAACCGGGTGAGAGTTCGGTTGACCGAGCACTGACCGGTTGGTCCCAATCGCATAAGTGTATGTTTTTTTCCTGCAGGTAGTCGGTTGAGTGGTTACCAATAAGTGAAAAGTTTGGTTCACAGCACTGGTTCTCAGGACAACCCATCACAGCGCTGATAAAGGTGTTGATGTCTTATTTGATTATAAACTGTTTTACCCTTTAATTAATACTAGATAATATATATATATATATATATTAATACATTTCCTTCAACATTTAAGCATTCTTTTTGATCCCATGTTAGTGTGACCGTTACATGCAAATTTGAGAGTTTTATAACCTAATTGAAGAGATGAAAAATCTATGAAGATAGGAGTGAAACTGAAAGACAAACTTATCCTTCAAAAATTTGATTTTTCTTTGATTTAAATATTTATTTAAGATAGGTATATAATAATAAATGTATGTATTGTAACTAACAGTGATGTTAGTGGAATATCATAAATATAGAGTTCTGATTGTAATTGTTAGGTTGCTGATAACTCATTTTCATTCCATATCCTTGACGAAAGTCTTTACAAATTTGGTGTAGCAAGTACTCTGATGTTTGCTTGATCGTGGGTTCAAGTATACCACAAACCCATTTAGTCCTTACGAGAGGCTCAACACTAAGATGTTGTTGAGAGTCATGATAATGTTCCTTAAAAAACTCAATACCTTTTATAAATTGTGTGCTCCTTATTTGACTAGTTGTTACTCTCCAATTGCAATTCTCAACATTACATCTTACATCCAAATAGGTTGATGTGTTTCTCTTCCACTTATATGGAAAATGATGTGCAACTCTGAACTTGTACAATGCTTGTTGAAAAGCATATGAACCATCAAATAACTGATCATCAACAATACAACGCTCATATATTGCAGACCGAAGTTCTACACATTGTCCAGTTGCAGCACCACCCCACTCAGATTCCTCTACAACTGTTCCTATTGGATCACTGTCTATAATGGTTGTCTACGTGGGTAAAAATCTCATTTGAGTACCATCCATATTAGATGTACCACATTGAACATCTTCGTCATGCCTATAGAAGCTCAATTAAATAAGCCAAATACATGTACCATTAATATGTAATCGTAATGAAAAAATATCTAATGAATTAATATTAAGTTTATTACTTCTGTGAAAATCATAAGATCTTTCTCTTTACTTGTAGATATTAGGACTTGTTTTCACATAATAATTTAACTGTAAATTATTCTAGATACTTCTACCAACCATTCATATTCTACTATAATATAACATTCTCACATACATATATTTAACCAAGATATGTATGAATATTTATATACGTGAGAGGTGTAATGCTGTTTGTTGTCGGCTCGTCATCTTTGAATATATAATCCTTCACTAATCGTTCATTGAAAATGATCATATTCTTGAAATCTTCTTCGTCAGAAATAGGTAGTAATGTACTATTTTTTATCAAGGTGTGTGTACTTAATAGTCTTCCCCTTCATAGATACATTAAGCTTTTGCTCAACAGCAAATAAAAATTCTTCCACCCGTGTCCTCTCTTCAATGGCTAGTGCATTGACACGCCCATTTCTATAAACAATGGTCCCATCTTCATTCGTCATTACTTCTCCTCTATCATCTAAGGCCACCTCACCATCAATGTAGCAATAGCACAAAAGTGTTTTCATCGTAGTCATCTTATTAATTAACATTCAACAACGAATAAATACAATTTCTAATTATCTGCAAATAGGAAAAAATTTAATATTATAGTAGTAGTATAATGTTAGGAAGTGCTTTCGAAATCATAAGAAAATATCATCGAAAAATTAGTAGTAGCTTATGCTTTTCAAATAATAAGATTATAGTACTATAATGCCTAATTCAGCAAGCCAGCTAAAATAAATATAAATATATCATTACCAATACTGCATGCTTAACTTGGCCTTCTCAATTGCATGAGATAGCAACCTCAAAACTTTGAGCATTATTATATCAAGGCTATATACAGGTTAATTGATTACTGATTAAAAAAAGTACTTTGCTATAGGAAGTTAAAATGGTTAATTGATTATAAGCATCCACTTCAGTAGAAACTATACCAGGGAGTAATTAAGGCCATATACTGGTTAAATGATTATTGATTAAAAAAATACTTTGCTTAGAGGAAAATAAAATGGTAAACATTGCATCAATTATGAAGAAAGATCCTACAATTACGAAACAAAACTAAATACAATTATGAAGAAAAAAATATTAAAAAAAAATTCATACCTTTGTTAAATTGAGCCAGAAGTGGGTAACGAGGTCAAGCAATGCAGGAACCTTCAATGGGGTAAAAATTCCTAACAGCGACAATACCTCCAAACCCAACAATACCCTAAACTCAACAACCAAATCCTAAAAAGCACAAAAGCCTAAAGCCAACGAATCAGTTCGTTGAATGAAGAAATCCGAAAGAGGGAGATTAACCTAAAGTGTGGAAACGTGGATGAAAGTAGCTTGTAATTTTTGGCAGATAATGAACTGATGAGGGAGAAGAGAGAGAAAACGAAGGGAGAAAAGAGAAGATAAGGAGAGTTTGTTTGATCGATCGAAAGACAAACAATGAAGAACAAAATGTACGGAAGGAGATGGAGATTAACCTAAAGTGTGCGTTCATTCGTTATGAGTTCATTGGAAGATGATGAAGGTGGGTTCGTATTTTCTTGAAAGAGAATCAATGGAAGATGATGAACTGACTAGGGAGAAGAGGGAGAAAACGAATGGAGAAGAGAGGAGGGAGGGAAAAACCTGTTCTTTTGATCCAAAATGAACATGGAACGGGCCTAGGCATGCGAACCTAGGGCCGTGCAAGTGAACCCAGGGTTGTGCCTGGGGCCGTGTGGGCTTGGATTCCTTGGCAGCACGACCCGCGCGGAGGCACGAGCACGACCAGTCAAGGCACGACCCACGCGTAGGCATAGCTCGCTGAGGCACAGCCCGCATAGAGGCACGGCCTGGGCACGACATGGAACGGGCCTAGGCACGGCCAGATCGACACGAGTCGCCGTTTTTTGGACGAATTTTATTTTTGACTGGAATTGAGTTGTTTTTTGTAAAATGGCCTAAATAACCTCAATAACGACCATAAAATGACTAATTTTTGGGTAAGTTTTGTCATTCGTGCCAGAAATTATTAGATTTATTAGTAAATATATATACTTATTATAAAACTTATATATGCTTATAATTACTAAGTTACAAGTTGGTAAGTATATATGTATGTACTTATATTATATAAGTTAATATAAGTTGTCTAATTTTATAGTAACAAATATATATACTTTTTTAAATTTTATATATATATATATATATATATATATTTAATTAAATTATATATTAGTAAGTATATATACTAATAAGTTATATAAGTATATATACTAATAAGTTATATAAGTATATATATATATAATTTAATTCATATAAGATTATACATATATATTTATATAAGTTACTATATTATATAGGGTTTTTTTTAAGGTTAGGGATATGCACAAGTTGCATTTAAAGTTTTAGTGCATTGAAAAAGTCATTGTAGGGTCTGCTCATACTCTTTAAAAATTTATGGTTTAGTGATTTTTTTCACTTTAAATCTTGAACTGCTCAAAATACCCTTAAGAGAACTTTTTAAATTACACCCTAGCCCTCTTCTTCTTCACACACGAACCTCTTCTTCCTCTTCTTTCCGACCAACAATAGCTCCACCTTCCCCAGCCGCAACCCTCTCTCTCTGTAAAGAATGTTTTCAAAATCCTCCATTGTTACATAATATAAAACACCAAGCCCTATTGTTGCTGCAAAAACCCTAGCCGAAACACTTTGATGATTTTAGATTGTAACTCTCTGGTAAAAACCCTAAAGTTCGGCTAGGATTTTTGCAGCAACAATGGAGGATTTTGAAAACATTCTTTACAGTCTAATTCTCTTCTCTGATTTTTAAATTCTTTCTCCATAGTCAATTGAGTCAAGCCCTAACCCGTCTTTTGATCTTTGCTAAAAACCCAATCAAAATCAACCTAATAGTCCTCTTCCTCAAACCAATATCCTAACCTACTTTTCATCTACAAAAAACCAGTCTTTTTAGAATCCAAATTCACATCTTCTTCTTCTTTATTGTTCCTTTATAAACACCCATTCTTGAATGCAGGAAAACCCCTCCATCTCCTCTAGATCAAAATCCTATTATCATCTTAACAAAAAAACTCCAAACCCACCTCTATTTTCTGTAGTTCAAACAAACTATTCGAATCCAACCAAAGCTTCAAGGATACGAGAAAATCAGATCAAAGAGTCGATTATCGAAGAAAAAAATGAGCTAGAAATTTCTAGTAGTTCATATATAAGATTTGTAGAATGTCTCAGAGAGTAAGTCATTTTTCAATACATACAAATTGGAACAAGTAATACAATAACTAGAAAGTTTTGGATCAAATAAATAAGCTATCTATCAGAAAAATGGGAGAAAAGTAAACATAATGGACAGTGAGTTCGAAAAATGAGATCAGTTATTGCATCTTCTAAACGTGTGCTAGAGATAACCATCCAGGGGCTAGAGTGTGATTGTATTCACTAGTAGAACCTTAACATCAGGGAAAGGAAAGTACTCTTTCAATATGCATGGTGAAAATTATTTTCCATAATTTGTTATATAATAACACAAGTTGCTTCA
>JAUPMG010098778.1:0-12341 GCA_031762675.1 Pachysandra terminalis | reverse complement strand
TGGTATACCGTTTGTGTACTGCTGAGGCTAAGCCCTTTTTGTTTATATAATAGTAACTCTGTTTATCAAAAAAAAAAAATGATTATACACAATATACTGATCAAAATAAACTTTGATCAAAAAATTAAAATTTGTGATGTGTGAATTTCTATACACACTTTACTAGTCCAAAACAAATTTGATAAAAAAATTAAAATTTGTGATGTGAATGTTTATACACACTTGACTAATCAAAAAAAAAAAAAAAAATTGATAAAAAAAATTTGTGATGTGTGAATGTTTATACAAGCTTTACTGATCAAAAACAAATTTGATAAAAAAAATTAAATTTGTGATGTGTGAATGTTTATACAAACTTTACTGATCAAAAACAAATTTGATAAAAAAAATAAAATTTGTGATGTGTGGATATTTATACACAATTCATTGCTAAAAAAAAGTTGATTTAAAAATAAAATTTGTGATGTGTGAATGTTTATATACGCATTACTGATAAAAAACGAATTGTGATGTGTGAATATTTATATACACTTTACTGATTAAAAAATATTTTGTGAAATGTGTGTTTATACACACTTTTACCAATAAAAAAATTGTGATGTGTGAATGTTTATACACTTTTTACTGATAAACAAATTGATCAAAAAAATAAAATTTGTGATTTGTGAATGTTTATACACACTTTACTAATATAAAAAAATTGTGATGTGAATGTTTATACACACTTTACTGATAAAAAAATAAAATTTGTGATGTATGCCAAAAACCATTCATCAAAAAAATAAAATTTGTGATGCGTGAATGTTTATACGAACTTTACTTAAAAGAAACTTGTTATGTATGCACTTGGACCAGTTATGCATGGTTTGATAAGTTAGGTTCTGCAGTTGATTTTTATAACTTATTTAAAAAATTGGCAACTTATTTTTTTGTTCCTGCTGTTGTATCAGGGAGTCAACAGAGCATTTCCTTTTGTTGCAAGTGATGAAGCCGATGATGTTATAGAGGTTCAAACACCAATGCTTTTCAAACTGGTAACTCAACAACTTGATATCAAACACTACAATTCTGTGATTAGAGTTTGAGCAAAAATTACTATTAAAAAACTTAATTCGTCGTTGCTGGATGGACTGTGGCAATTATTAATATCTCACTTCCATGATGCAGGTTCATTCAAAGAATTTTAATGTCGGTGTTCAAGCATTAATGCTTCTAGATAAGATCTCATCCAAAAATCAGATTGTTAGTGATCGTTTTTACCGTGCTTTGTATTCAAAACTTCTCCTTCCAGCTGCCATGAATTCTTCAAAGGCAAGTTGGTTTTGGATGTTTATTCATTCATATGTTCTATTTAGAGATTATCACATGCTTTCATTTCATGTTTTTTTGGAAAATATTAATATGAAATGAATTCATAGAGGCCAATGAATAAGTCATTGTTAATAGAGTACGTATCTTGACTATCATGCAACAAAACAATGCTACCCATGTTGAAGGCGCCATAAAAATTTGAGCCTCCATGATGGAGCCAGATGTGATATTACAACAGTAGGCTATTTTATTTTATTTTTTTGTAATTTTTATAAGCTATAAAAAAGGATAACAAATATCCTATAAAGGACACCACACCCCCATCAGGACCATGTACATCGAATGTATACCGTCATGGTCTGACTCCTAATCTCACAAGCTACTTACAAGTATACCTTCCTTCTACTCTACTCTTAGATGTTCTACCAATCTTGTATTAAACAAAAAGACAAAGAAAGAACCCCAACTAAAAATTAAGGACATCACCGGAGTAATGATTGCTTCCACATTCTACTCCTTTCCTGCAAAAATGTGCTCATGTCCTTCCACAGGGTCCAACAAATAAACAAAGGGAAAATATTCCTATTCTCCTTCCCCAACATAGTAGAATATGAATCAGATTCCCAAGCATAGTCAATTACAGCTCAAATTGTCTAATATAAAAGTAGCTCCAACATACTTTACTGATCAAAAAATAATTTTGATATGTGAATGTTAATATACACATTACATATCAATAAACAATTGTGGAGTTGAATTTTTTTTTTTTATTGATCAAAAAAAATTCTGATGTGTGAATTTTAATACACTTTACTGATTTATGATTTGTGAATGTTAATACTCACTTTACTGATCAAAAGAAATTTTTTTGATGTGTGAATGTTAATAGACTTTCTTGATAAAAAATAGAATTTGCAATATGTGAATGTTAATACACCCTTTATTAATCAAAAGAAAAAATTTTGATGTGTGAATGCGAATAGACTTTCCTGATAAAAAATAAAATTTGTAATATGTACATGTTAATGCACACATTTTTTTGATAGATAACCAGCAATATTATTAATGATAAAAAGTGCAAACATCAGAAAATTACAGAGAACAAACAAGAGAAGAGTCGGGCGCACAAGATGAACACCATGAACCCGAGATACAAGAAAAACGTAATGAAAGTAACATCGACAATAAAACAGCTCCCAAATGTTAATGCACACTTTACTGATCAAACAACTATTTTGTGATGTGTGAATGTTAATACACATTTTACTAACCTTTTTTTTTTTTTTTGTGATGCATGAGTGTTAATACAGACTTTATTGATCAAAAATAAATTATGATTTGTGAATGTTAATACACACTTAACATTATCAAAAACAAATCGTGATATTGTGAATGTTAATGCACACTTCACTGATCAATTTTTTATTTTTTTTGATATATGAATATTAATACACTTTACCGATAAAAAGCATTTTATGATGTGTAAATGTTAATACACTTTACTGATCGAAAGAAAATTTTGTGATGTGTGATGTTAAAACACGCTTTACTGATCAAAAATATTTTGTGATATGTGACTTTACTGATTAAAAAACATTTTGTGATGTTTGAATGTTAATACACTTTACCGATCAAATTTTTTTTTGTGATATGTGAATGATAATATACTTTTCTAATAAAAAATAATGATATATGATTATTAATATACACTTTATTTTTCAAAATAAAATTTTGTGATGTGTGAATGTTAATACACACTTTACTGATGAAAAAAACATTTTGTTTTGTAAATGTTAATACACATTTTATTGATAACAAAGATGGGATGTGTAAATGTTATTATAACCTTTACTGATAAAAAAAATTGTGATGTGTTAATGTTAATACACTTACTGATCAAAAAACATTTTATGATGTGTGAATTAATACACACTTTACAGATCAAAAGAAAATTTTGTGATGTGTGAATTTTTATACACACTTTACTGATAAAAAAAATTGTGGTTTGTGAATGTTAATACACAATTTACTGATAAAAAAAATTGATATGTGAATGTTAATAGAATTTACTGACCAAAAACAAATTTGTGATGTGTGAATAGTAATACACATTACTGATCAAAAATAATTTTGTGGTGTGAATGTTAATACACACTTCACTAGCCGAAATTTTTTTGTGATGTGTTAATGTTAATATACACTTACTGATCAAAAAACAAATTATGATATATGAATGTTAGGACACACTTTACATATCAAAAAATAAATTGTGATATGTGAATATTAATGCATACTTTACTGATAAAAAAAATTATGTGATGTGTGAATGTTAATACACACTTTACTGATAAAAAAAAACTATTTTGTGATATGTGAATGTTATTGCACACTTTGCTGATGAAAAAAATATTTTGTGATGTGTTAATGTTAATACACTCTACTGATCAAAAGTTTTTTATGATGTGAATGTTAATACACACCACTTTACTAATAAAAAAAAATTATGATATGTGAATGTTAATACATACTTTACGGATCAAAAGAAAATTTTGTGATGTGTGAATGTTAATACACACTTTACTGGTAATTTTTTTTTAATGCGTGAAGTTCACGCATTATTGATCAAATAAAAATTGTGATATGTGGATGTTAAAACACACTTTACTGATAAAAAAAAAAATTGTGATGTGTGAATATTAGTACACATTTTACTGTTCAATTTTCTTTTGATGTGAATGTTAATACACTTTATTGAGCAATGTTTGTTTTGTGATGTTAGAATTTTAATATACTTTACTGATAAGAAGAAGATTTTGTGATGTGTGAATGTTAATACACTTTACTGAAAACAAAATTGTGGTTTGTGAATGTTAATACACAATTTACTGATCAAAAAAACAAATTGTGATATGCGAATGTTATTACACTTTACTGATCAAAAATTAAATTGTGATATGTGAATGTTATTATACATTTACTGATCAAAATATTTTTTTGCGATGTGTGAATATTAATACTTGTCTTAAAAAATTTTGTGATGTGTGAATGTTACTACACACTTTACTGATAAAAAATTTTTGAAGTGTGAATGTTACTACATACTTTACTGATAAAACAAATGGTGAAGTGTGAATGTTAATACACACTTTATTGATCAAAAATTTATTTTGATATGTGAATGTTAATATACACATTACATATCAAAAAACAATTGTGATATTTGAATCTTAATGCACACTTTATTGATCAAAAAATATTCTGATGTGAATGTTAATACACACTTTGATGATCAAAAATATTTTATGATGTGTGATTGTTAATAAACACTTTATTTATCAAAAGAGATTTTTTTGATGTGTTAATGATAATAGACTTTCCTGATAAAAAAATAAAGTTTGTGATATGTGAATGTTAATGCACACTTTATTGATAAAAAAGCCATTTTGTGATGTGAATGTTAATACACACTTTATTGATCAATTTTTTTTTGGGATGTGTGATTGTTAGTACACTTTATTGATTAAAATTTTTTTTTGTGATGTGTGAATATTAATACACTTTACTGATCAAAAATAGTTTTGTGATGTGTGAATGTGAATACACTTTATTGGTAAAAAAAAAAATTATGATATGTGAGTGTTGATACACACTTTACTTTATCATTTTTTTTTTTTGTGATGTTTGAATGTTAATACTTAATACACTTTACTGATCAAAAAATATTTTGTGCTGTGTGAATGTTAATATACATTTTACTGATCACAAAAAATTTGGGATGTGTGAATGTTAGTAAACACTTTACTGATCAAAAACAAATTTTGGTATATGTGAATGTTAATTCACACTTTACTGATAAAGAAATTGTGGTTTGTGAATGTTAATTCACACTTTACCGAATCATTTATAGCTTTTGGTGAAAAAGTAACTAAGATATTTGTCTTTCTGATGTGTATCCATTAATGAGATGCAAAGACATTTTCTTTATTATTTATTTTTTTCCTTTAACGATTGCGTTTGGAGGCTGGCAAAACTTTCATCCTCGTCAATGTAGTGAATGGATCGCCTATGCTGGAAATTTTTTCTCATAGCTGGGATATCTACCACCTATATTGGGGCCTAGGCAGGTGCTCATACAACATGGTTGCCATCATTCAAGTTCTAAATTGCTAGGTTGGAAGATGATCTTTCAAAAACCTACATGAAATTTTTTAAAACGAGTAAATGAATCAAATAAAACACAACGAATAAATATTACCAAGAAAATAAAACAACGGACTAAAGTAAAATAAATGTTACTATTGGTGAGGTGGTGGATAGAGAAATTTCCTTTTTTGTTTGGTGGGTGCCAAGGGGCGCTTCTATTAAGCAATTTAAAAGTATGGGGAAAGCTGATGAGTGACGAGTTATTATTATTTACTTTGTAATTTGTATATAGGCTCTTTCTACAGCTATAGCTTTGGCTGGTTAGGTTTTTCATTTCTGTCATGTATTAGGCTTCTCTTTTTCTATGAATAACATCGGTGATTATACATAAAAATTGAAGTGTTTGCTTAGTTTATAAAGTGTATCAAGTAAAATATCAAAAAAATAGTATGGCACTGACACCGGAAACTGTTACAATGTCTTATTTTCTCTCTAAATTGTTTTCTCCGACATTAAAAGATTTCGCGATGATAGAAATTGATTCTTTTAATTGGGTTCGGCATTTCTAGTAGACTGCTGTATATTTCACAGAACCAGCTTTATTGTGATACTAATACAGCTTAATTTTCAGGCAGAAATGTTTATTGGACTACTTTTGAGAGCTATGAAGAGCGATATAAACATTAAGAGGGTTGCCGCCTTTTCAAAGCGCCTACTGCAGGTTAATAATGAGTTTTTTCCCCTTTCATTTAGTCTCTTTCTGGATAAAATATTTTCTGAATCAGCTAGGATTAAGTATTTCCTCTGATGAATGTTATGATCATCCATGTTTTGCTTTCTTTCGCTGAACTGCATTTTATGATTTCTGAATAAATATTGCTCTATTGTAATAAACATGCAATACTGAGTTGCTTTCGACTGATATCCTGGCTATAGGCTTCCTGTTTAACATTTATGTACACGTGGGTATATATCCATTAATTTGATTTGCCTTTGTATAGGAGCATCAGAAAGTTAGATAAAAATAGTCATTAGAGTTCAAGGTGGTTCAAGTGGTAACTCTGTCTCTCAATTTCACGATCATATAGTTTGGAAAGTTTCCCCCTTTTAGCTGGTTTTTGTGCTTCAGTTATAACGGAAAAGGCATCTTGTAAATGTCATATGACAGGATATTGTACCACTTAACTCCACGTTCTACATGAATTTTATCTGTCAAATTTCACATATTGATGAGAGAAACAAATGTCCTTATGAAAGCGCATAGTTTCTCACTAAATTTTGAGATCTTATAATATCAGAAGTATATATGAAATATCCGGATCATTTCTTTAATCTCAACTAGCATTACTCATCTTGTGGTTTTGGAGTCTTATCAAATTGATTTGTTACCAAGTGAAGTTATATAAGCATATTAAAAAACGATAATGCAAATTTCAGACATGATTACACTTTTTTATTAGCTGCAATAACCTGATTAGTATTCTGCTAAAAACTATAATAAAATGCCTAGTCTGCCATAGGAGTCAAGGAGCTTCAACTATATGTGGTTTTGGACCTATATGTATGCACAGGAGTCCTTTTCTAGTATGCTGCAGTTCATCGAATATCGATCACTTCTATATTTGAACAGGTTGCACTTCAGCAGCCCCCTCAATATGCCTGTGGTTGCCTTTTTCTTCTGTCTGAAGTTCTTAAAGCAAGGCCGCCTCTATGGTAAAGTTCATTTTGATTTGAAATATGATTGTGGATGAAATTGTTCTTTTTGCGAATATCGTGGGTAACTGACATTGGTGATGAAATTTTTTCCCTCTTATCATGCAGGAACATGGTGCTTCAGAATGAGTCAATTGATGACGATCTTGAACATTTTGAAGATATCATAGAAGAAACTGAGAATGAACTGAAAACTGATCGATTGAATCAGTCAGAAAATACAGTTGGAGTTATTCAGAATAGCAGTAACAGTGTCAAAACAAATGGTGGTGATTCCTCTTCTGATTCAGAAGATGAAGAAGTTTCTCAAGCCTCTTCTTCTGAAGATCATGATGGCTCAGATGGACAAGAGGATCTGTTTCTTGAAAATAGTTTGAGAGATGTTGAAAAAAAAACAGTACCCAGTAGCAATGGGGTCCGACCTCAAGCACCCAATATGAGATCACTTCCTGGAGGGTATGACCCACGGCACAGGGAGCCTTTTTACTGGTACACTTCTCTTGCATCTAATTCTATTTTCTGTGCATGTGCTGCTACAAATAGTTCAGCCAATTAGGTCTTGAGGTGTTCGTTTTTTTGGTATGCAATTCTTATATTTAAAAAATCAAATTGGCATGAAAGCTTGTATATCATGTCTGATATTAGTAAAAAGAGATAAAAGTGAATGTTTTTTTTTTCAACTTCAAGGATATTCAACTGCGCTTTTCTTTATGCAGTCTTTCTACATACCAAATAACATGAAATCGTTTTTCTTTGTTTTATGTATCAACAGCAATGCAGACCGTGCAAGCTGGTGGGAGCTGATGGTACTCGCTTCACATGTACACCCATCAGTTGCAACCATGGCTAGGACCCTTCTTTCTGGTACCAACATTGTCTATAATGGAAACCCATTGAATGATTTATCACTTACTGCTTTTCTGGACAAGTTCATGGCAAAGAAACCAAAGTCAACCACATGGCATGGAGGTTCCCAAATTGAACCTGCCAAAAAGGTCAGTTTATCTACCAAGCTATACTAGTATTGTAGTGGTGTCACCTTATATTTCTTAGTTTTTGAGTGAAACCTTTTCAACCTCTGCCCTATGTCCACACTATACTCCTGCTCTAATAGTTTAATAAATTATTCATTATACGAGCTGTTACAACCCGAGCTGAGCCTACCCAAGCTTGTTAACATAATGAGCTTTTTTCGTGCTCGAGCTTGGCTCTAGCTCGGCTCGTTAACAGCCTTACTCGGCATCGGTAGTCTTGTTGCTTCACATAGTCAATGGCAGCTATTGCATTTATGCATCAATCCATGAATAATTGAAGCACACCTAGGCTTGGCATTGCCCAACATTCATGCTATTCTGGTACTGACTTTTCCTATTTGCAGCTGGATACAAGCAACCATTTGATTGGGGCTGAGATTCTCTCATTGGCTGAGATAGATGTAGCTCCAGAGGATCTTGTCTTCCACAAGTTCTACATGAACAAAATGAGTTCCTCAAAGAAGCCGAAGAAGAAGAAAAAGAAGAGCAAAGGAGCAGAGGATGAAGCTGCTGAAGAGTTCTTTGAATTAGATGGCGGCGATGAGAGTGATAATGAAGAGATTGAGAACATGTTGGACTCTGGGGATCTTCCTGTGGAAGCAGACGGTGAGTATGATTACGATGATTTGGACCAGATTGCCAATGAAGATGATGATGACTTGCTCAGTAATGCCAGTGATCCTGAGACAGATGGTGCCTCAGATATTGCTGATGGAGATGATTCTGATGATGATGATGATGATGATGATGATACCGATCATAATATGAATATTGGGAATGCCGACGATGGTATTGATGAAGACAATTTTAATGATGACGATGATGATGAAAGTTTTGACAAGAGGAAGAGAAAACGGAAGTCTCCATTTGCCAATCTTGAAGATTATGATCATTTGTTGAATGAAGAGAATACTACTATAAATGAAAAGCCTAGATCGCGAAAGAAGAGATCAGCAGTTTGAACTTCAACATCAATTCTTGATCTGGTACCCCTGCAGGATCAAGCAAGTTTTGTATGATTCTTCTCTTTTTCATAGGTAGTCTTGTACGATTCTTATGTTTTGTTAATTTATTATTATTTTTTTTTATTTTACTGGACGTCTTACTTTGTAGTTCATCTCCTACGATTGATTATGAAAAATGCCCAGTATAAGTACATTGTAGAGAATGGTTCTCATGATACGTAGGCATAGTCCAATAAGTTTCTCTCTCTCTCTCTAGATATATATACAGACATGAACGTGGGACCGGGGTTCGGATACAAGGCTAAAGGGGAATTGCAGTGAAGAGGTAGCGAAGATACCAGTTCTTTGTTCAAAATAAGAAAGACACCTACCATTCTTTGCTCTAAATAAGAAAGGGAGTTGGAATAGTTTTTAAAGGAGAGCAAGCACAAGAGCCTTTGCTTCATCATCAACACTAACCATCTCTTTCTCAAGCTTTTGACTGAAGAAGTGATGACTGGAGCGATGAAGCATTGTTTTATGGTAATAGCTGTGGTGGTTACGTGGATGAGCCTTTTGGGGAGGTCGGTAGAAGGGGCCGAAGTGCATCATGTAGTTGGAGGTGATCGTGGATGGGACTCATCTTCCGATGTGGGATCTTGGTCCTCCGGTAGAGTTTTCAGGGTCGGAGATCAAATCTGTAAGCTCCCACTCTCTCACAATCTTTCTTTTACTACTGTTAAATTAATATTTGTTTCTTTTATTCTCCTCCTATTTGGGAAAACCCAAAAGGTTTTAAGGTCTATAGCTCTCTATCTGAAGATCCTCCCAGTTCATATTTTTCTGCTTGAGCTTGAGTTTTGAGTTGAAAATACCATTATATTTTGTTTGTATTCTTGTGGTGGCAAAAGGGTTTACGTATTCAGCTGCTGAAGAAAGCGTTGCTGAGTTAGGAAGTAGGGAGGAGTTCGAGGCTTGTGACCTGAGCAACCCCATCAAAATGTACACCGATGCTTGAACAATCTTTCCCTCGATGGAGAAAGCACCCGTTACTTCATCAGTGGCAAGCCACCCAACTGCAAGAACGGCCTCAAGTTACACGTCGAGGTGATACCACAACCGAATCCAGAAATTCCATCACAGGGCATCGCAGCAGCAGCTGAGGTAGCAACTGGACCAACCCCATCTGCTTCTGCCCATTTACAAGGACTTACTCTTCTGATGTGGGTTGGATTGGCCTTTTTACTTTATATGGCTCTATAGAAATACTCCCCTTTCATCAGTCTTTCTATGGTTTTGTTTTTTGTTTGTTATGGTAAAAGCTTGGTGTTGTGTGAGAGGAACTATATGCATTAGTGCATTTGTTTGAAGATGTTTGCTGTATTAACATTCTTGATTATGATAGGATTCGAACAGAGATGTATTTATGAGCATTTCCTTCAACCTCCAACATTCAAATTATGCTGTATCTGTATACAAGTAGCCTTATGCATCAATCAATGTAAGGAGATGCATTTTCTCTCATCTTACAAGTCCAGAAAACCAATATTTTTTTACTGGAGCTCCATTCTTCACCATAATTGGAAGATAAGCGTATGCTAAGTTAGATTATATCATGTTTCTTGAAAAATATAATAAAAATAGACTCAACTTGGACAACTCTGGAAAGGTTTACTTTCAGTTTATAGTTTCTGGCAAACACATTGGCCCCATATAGGAAATCAAACTTTTGTTTGCAGAGATAGACACAGAAAATGGCTAATAAACATAATTATGTTTGTTATGACTGTATACGTTCTACCGACAGAGAATTGAATTCATCCTAAATGCTAAACACCACCTCAAAAAACACTGAAAAATAAAATCTTTACAAAAAGAAGGGTCATTGAGGATGGTACTCAAAAAGAAAAAATAATCACGTTCCTGTGGAAGAATGTATGAGAAATAATGACAATCAATTGAAAGGCAACACATACTCACAAATGACAAGGAAATATAAGCTTTAAGCATACAAGGGGTTGTTAGTAACAAATATACAACAAAAGCTAACAAGTTGGTCCATCCACCATTCAACAACCAGTGTCAATCAATTAAAATGCTCCTGCAGATGTGGATTTTCCTGCAGCAATGAACCCAACAGAAAAATCATAAAAGTGCATAATCTTCAATTCTTAATTTCATCTCGACTGTAATACACAAGCAAGGGTCTTCAAAGGACAGACCAGTAGAGGCTGAGAAACCTTTGCTTCTAATCCTTAGATGACACGAGAGCATGAAAATCCCGGCATCGTGAGGATGGAACCTCAAACAAGTGATACTACTAACATTTTGCTTGGTTTTCTTTGCTCGACAAGGAGAAGATATGAGCACTGCACCTTTTGTGAGATTCACATTACTTTCCTAATGTATGGTTCAACGGGCTAACCTAATCAAAAGAATCTCTTAACCCAAAATACCCTGTTACTTCTTTCCCTCATTGTTCTCTTGTTCACGACAAGGTGAAAATATAGACGTTTACCTGACTACAAATCATTCCCAATCAAAAGAAAGAGTTAAAATCCATTAGAAAAACTTACATTTAAAGCCCATCTACTATTTATCTCTCAAGACAACATAGTTGGGTCCGTTGGTCTTCTGTATCTTGGAAATTCTCCTGAGGATTTCCGCAAAAGCTGCCTTGTCCTGCCACAGTAAATGTTACCCACCAATTCAGAAAAGGAAAAAGAATATAAGAAACAAAGGAACAACTTCACAACCAAATTGTCCAAAACAAAGTTCCCAAACACTTTACCTATTGCTCTTTTGAACAAAGAAAAAAAAATTGCATGCACAAATCTCTCTCCTGCTCTCACACAGACAAAACATAGATGCACACTCAAGCAAGCATGCATACACATTCGTTCCAAGCAACAGCTCAGTCATTCCCACAACAATGGCACTTGTGTTCAGAATGACGAGAGAGCATTTGCAGCAGGAGACTGCTAAAACTGTGGCATGATCAAGTCAGTTTAAGAAAATAGATCGCATCCCAGATAACGTTGTTAGGGTTCCAAACCCGCTGACTGCAGTAGCCAGTAAATACAATGGTATATTGGTATAGCCCTCACTGTAGCAACATTTTAAGGACCAAGAATGGACTGCTTTGACTAAACCTCATGAGCATGGTTTCAAATTTCGGCCGAAACTATTATGCATT
>JAUPMG010098757.1:0-12342 GCA_031762675.1 Pachysandra terminalis | reverse complement strand
TTCTCTTCTACAGGTTTCATAGACTTGATAGTATTTGTTTGCAGGTTCGTACTCATGTATAAATAGGAAAATTATTAAAAAAAAATATGGTTATGGACGACGGTCATATAAGAACACCGTCTATAATTATGGTCCACGGTGGTCCAGACCGCCGACCAAAACAAAATATATTAACTGTGACATACCATTTAACAGCGGTTAATAAGCGCCGGTTATTGGTTACTTATGTAATGGCAATCCTAAACCGCCGTTTACAGGCATTTTAATAGACTTTTGGCAGCGGTTAATGCCCGCCAGGCAATATTACAGTATTATCAGTGGTTGCATTGACTGCTGTGTAAAGTTGTTTATGGACGGCGGTCCATTATCATCGACAATATGGATTCCCTTCGACAGCGGGCAGCATTGCCAGCCGTCATGTCCGCCGAGAATACTTTCCTCGGCGGGGGATAAAGCGGGGGTCTCTTGGATCACCGACTTATTAAAAGACAGCAGGCTTTACATAGTAGACGGTGGTTCGAGACCGCCGGCAAAAACCACATATTTTGTAGTGTTGGAAAAATCCTTTATAATGTTGTGAAAGAGGTTTGAACTTGGTATATATTAATTGCTTCTTTTATTTAAACAAAGAGTTTTATGTTTAGTCCCACATAAAAACTTAATAAAATTAGAGAGGTTTAGATAAATTTTACCTTCAATAAACTATAAGTGAAGTTATAAGGAATATACATGAATGTAAATGCATGGTGCACTTTCTACATTCCCATACTATGGGTATTACTTCTTCTTTCTTTTTTTTCTTTGTTTCTCTATATATCTCTTCTCCAATCCTATATTTCTCAACTATTCATGTACTCTTATTTTGTGATCTTGTTTATTGAGTTTGAAATTGCGGATCATCAAAGAAGATAATTGATCTAAAGCTTGTTTTGTTGATGTCTTCAAGTCATTGATCTAGAAGTTACTAATTTATGTTGATCGGGATCAAGCAATAATAATAAACAGTAAAATGAAGATCAAAGCAATTCATAGATATATGTGGTTCGACAAAGCCTATGTCTACAAGAGAGAAGAAGTTTTTCACTTTGTCAAAAATCGAATTAGGATCAACTTATACTCCTATCCGATATATGGGCAAATCCTCAATATACCCTTACCGTACCACGGGGGCTCTACCCCCCGCAACCCCTAACCCACATGGTATTGACCGGCCCGCACAACGAGTTACCCGTAACTCGGGAAGGGACCTCTCTCCATACTACTTCGCTTTGCTCCGCCCCATAGGGCCCCTTAAAGAAACTAAGATTAGTACAAGAGTAGTTATTTCTCAGACTTCAACCGTAAGAATACAAAGGACCACATTGTGGTTTTATTGAATACAAGGGGTAAGTGGGTAAGGTAAGTCTTTCTTTCCTAAATAGTAGGATCTCAACGGCTCCTTTCTTTGTTGGTGACACTCCAACGTCTCCTTCTTTCTTGGATGACATTATCTCCAACGGTTCCTTCCTTCCTTCTTGGTAAGTCTCCAACGTCCCTTACTTTCCTTGATAATAGGATTTCCTAGATTTTAGAAAAGCATAAGGCAGCTCCTTGATATTAGCCGGCATCTTTATCTCTTTGATTTGAATAGAGTTGCTATAATTTCTCTAACGTCTCTTTCTCCAATGGCTCCTTCTCCTTGAAGCTATGTTGACATGGCATTTGAGGTGGCACTGGTTCGCATGCCAATTTTGATGGTTCATATGGTTCATTACTTCCCTTCAAGCTTAGGCTTTATGAATGAATGCCAGGCTTGACACAAATGTGATTAAAACTACCCTTCGAGAGAGGTTTAGTAAAGATGTCTGCTAGCTGATTCTTTGATGGTATGAATTTTATAGTTAATAACCCAAGTGCCACTTTTCCCGAACAAAATGATAATTCAACTCAATATGCTTGGTGCGAGCATGTAAGATAGGATTAACTGACATGTGAAGAGCACTCAGATTATCACAACTGCGTGTAGGAACTTGCAATAATAAGGCCCCAATGTTCGGAATCAGGAATGAGATCCATGTGATTTTTGCAGCTGTCACAGCCATAGACCGATATTCTGCTTCTACACTTGACCTTGCCACTGTGCCACTGTGTGATGTTTCTTAGCAGACTAGGAAATGAGTGTAGACCCAAGCAATACACAGAACCCTGAGGTTGATCTTCGAGTAATAGGGCATCCTGCCCAATTTGCATCATTGTAAGCATAGAGATCAAAGGTATTGTACTGATAGATGTTTATACCATGGTCGATTGTAACTTTGAAATAGTGGAGAATACGTCTCACTAGTTGCATGTGGAGTGTAGTGGGTGATTGCATATACTGACTCACCATATTCACAGCATATGTTAGGTCAGGTCTAGTGATCATGAGGTATTGCAGTGCTCCAACTTGACTGCGATACACCTTTGTTTATGCACAAGGAGAAGATTCTCGATGACTCAAAAAATTTGTAGGAAGTGGAGTCGAGATAGACCTGCAGTCTTTCATCTGTGCTCGTTTGAGAATCTCCGGTGCATACTTGGCTTGAGAGAGATGGAGACTAGGGGAAGAGGGGCTCACTTCGATTCCCAAAAATGAGTGAATAGTACCAAGGTCTTTCATAGAAAACTCATCCCCAAGACCCTTAATAAACTGATTAAGAAGAGATGTATTATTACTAGTGAGTTTAATATCATCAACTTACAGTAATAAGAGTATAGTTTGGGCTGTGTAGAATGAATAGTGATGCATCATGTGGACAATAATAAAATCCTTGTGTAAAGATATATTGACTAAATCGATTGAACCAAGCTCTAGGTGCTTGCTTGAGCCCATACAGGGCACGTTTGAGTTTGCAAACATGATTTGGGCAAGTTGGGTCTACTAGACCAGAAGGTTGCTCCATGAACACTGGTTCCTTGAAAAAATCGTGAAGGAATATATTTTTAACATCCAACTGCTTGATGTGCCATTGTTGCGTGAGTGCAGTGGTTAGAACTAGCCTAATAGTCTGTGGTTTAACGACAGGGTTGAAAGTTTCACCAAAATCAACCTGATCAAAACCTTTAGCAACAAGTCTTGCTTTCAATCTTTCGAGATTTCCGTAAGACTTTAGCTTAGCTTTGAACAGCCAACGACATCCTACCACATTCATTTTTGATGTGCGTGGAACTAGTTCCCAAGTGGAGTTGTCATGGAAAGCATTAATCTCTTCCTGTAGCAGAGAACCATCCAGGATGTTTAAGAGCATCTTGAATACTAATAGGCTAGATGGGAACTAGAGATGTGGTTATAACAGAATGGTCAACCTTGTTTGGTTTTTCCCTCTTATTTTCATAGGATGAGTGTTTACTCCAAGGTATCTTCCGGTAGTGTTGGACGGTTAAGTAGATAGTGTACTTGGTTCTGTATTGGAGATAGGAGTATCAATGAGTTAGCCGAAATCAATAACCAGTCGATCCTCATCAAATGGTTCAGTTGATCTAGTGGTACTCTCTGGTGATGACGTGAACTCCAAAGGAATATTACGATCATGATTAGGAGAAGCAGTAAGATTACGATCTGGGGGTGGACTTGGGATCTTGGCTGCAACATTGGTATCATCATTTTTAGCATCATCCAACACAAAGGGTGCAGGTTGAGCGGTTGTACGTGTGTCATCAGTGGTGAATGTAGTCACAACATCATGATCCCACTCTTCATACGTATACAGTTCCATGTTTGTATTTTGTGAAATGAGATTATCATAAGAAGTATTATAAAATGGGAGCAAAGTTTCGTCAAATATTACATGTCTAGAGATATAGACTCGTCCATTTTCTAGAGATAAACATCGGTAGCCTTTATGAATAGTGCTATATCCAATAAAGACACAAGGAAGAGATCTTGGAGAGAACTTGTTTTTGCCATAGTCCCTTAAATATGGGTAACATCTACAGTCAAATATTCTAAGAGAAATATAATCTGGATGATTCCCAAATAGAATTTTAAAGGGTGAAGTCATTTTCAATTTCCTTGAGGGTAGACGATTAATGAGAAAAACTGCAGTCTTGAAGGCTTCAACCCAATAATTTTTTGGTAAGCCACTGTGAAATAACATTGAGAGTCCCAACTCTTCGATGTTACGATGTTTTCTTTTTGCTACACTGTTTTGTTCAGGTATTTTTGGGCATGAGATCTGTCTTAATATCCTTTTATGCAGAAGGAGATGATTAAAATCAATATCTTCAAATTCGCCTCCTCCATCACTTTGAAAAACCTTTATTTTTGCCTGAAATTGTGTTTCAACCATGTTAAGAAAGTTGCTAAAGCACCTTGGAAAATCAGATTTGTGTTTGAGAGGGTACATCCATGTGTAACGTGTGTGATCATCCACAAAAGAGACATAGTATATGAAACCTTGTATAGATGCAAGATGTACAGGACCCCAAAGCTCGCAGTGGATCTTATCAAAAGGTTGTTCAAATTGAGAAAAGTAGTTACAAAGGGAAGCTTATTATTTTTTCCCAACTGACAACTAGGACAGAAAGTATTACTTTTATTCTAAGAACTAACTGAAATAAGATTTATTGAATTTAAAGATAAAACAACTCTTGGTTGAGGACGATCAAGTCTCTTGTGTCAAATTTCCTTAGAAGCCTTCCTTTGCCGATTTGAGTATAGTGCTGCCATGGATGAATCTTTTGTTAACTTGTAGAGGCCGCCATCTCTAATTCCCTTCCCTAAGATTTTCCCTGTTTGCTGGTCCTTAATCACAAATCCACCAGAATTACATTCAAAAATACAGGAAGAATCAGAGGATAACTGACTAACTGATAAAAGATTTGTAGTAATATTGGGCACGACCAACACATTTTTTAATTATAGATTTCTATGTGTCGTTGGAAGTGTGGTTTTTCCAATATGTGAGATGGACAGTGTATTTCCATCTCTTATTAATATCTTGTTTGATCCATGAAAGAGTGAAACATTAAAAAGATTACCTGCAGTGTTGGTCTTATGAGATGTAGCACCATTATCAGGGATCCATTCGGGATCGTTGGGATCAGTAATAGTCATTGCTGCTAGAGCTTGGGGAATTTCTTCTGGTTGATATGCATGATTGAATTGATACCAGCACCGTATTGCCTCATGTACGGGTTTCTTGTAGATCTGGCAAATATCTATATTGGGGTTGTACGATTTTTGGAATGTCTGGTTTCCTCTTTCTTAAGGACGATTGCTGCCTTGTTCTTCTTTCTTTTCATTTCTGAAGATATATTCAGTGATTGACACTTATTTTGTGGTTGACGTTAACTACTCTAAGGAAATCCGTGTCCTCTAGAGTCAAACGATTGGTTCCAGTTTCTACTTCCCTTGTTGTTCCAGGCTTGTCGGTTGGAAGCTTGGCAGCTACCGAGCACCTGACGAGCTCCAATTGATGTGAAATTTCATGGGAAGCCCCATGGTGATATTTGTAGTGTGTGTGTGGTCTTGGTTTGTATGGGAAGTGCTTGTACAAGATTTTGTGAAATAAAATGCGTAAACTGCCTAGTTTTCAACATGAACTGACTACGTATGAATGATAATTTATGTTAGTGTGATTTTGAATGATTGTTTCATGATGTGAACTATGTGGTATGAAGTTAGGGTGTACAATGATCCTAGTTTGGTAAATTATTGTACGTATGGTATGTGGGACCTATATATATCTTCTGGTTGGTGTGTTATTTGGGAATGATGCTAAAGGTACTCATTGGTGATCCTTGTGTTGTGTGTGACACGAGATGTGTATGTTGATTGTTTTTGTGAAGGTGAATTTCCTACCTAGGGTACATCCCGAAATGAAAGATGACAGATTTCCTGCCTAGGGTACCATCCCTTGAAAGGAAAGAGGGTGGATTTCCTACCTTGAGATTATCTCTTGAAAGGAAAGAGGGTGGATTTCCTACCTTGGGATTATCCCCTAAAAGGAAATAGGGTGGCAATCTCTACCTTGGGTTGTATCCCTTAAAAGAAATGAATATTGATAGTGACTTGGTCTTATTGGCAGATTATGGGCAGTGTTATCAACAGAGATGTGAATGGGATTCATGGTTTGGGCCTTGGTCTTATTGGCAGTTTTTGGACAGTGTTCTCAGTAGTTCTGTGGATGGTATTCATGGTTGGGCTTGGCCTAACACCCTTGCATTCTTGCATCATATTTCATTGCATGTAATCTGTATGCGATTGATTAAGATCCTATAACTCAAATTTGGGGCGTGATAGATTGTTATCAGACCTCTAGGTTTTAAGTTACCTAGGTTTAAGAGAACATAAAAGAGCATTATGATTCACATGTACGAATTGTGTGTTGAGTGCTTTATGAGAATTGTTTGATATGTGTGAGATTGTTTTGAATTGAATACTGTGTATGTGCTTTATGTGGACTGTAGGATTACTTGTCTGATTGTGATATGTAATAAGATTTAAGTCTTTAGTAGGGTATAGTGAGACCCAGGACGAGAACTTAGAAACTTATTAATCTAGGATCCACTTCTATGAATGTGTGTTCTGAATTTCACATGGATTGTGTGATTAATGGTTGAGATCCTCCACAAAAAAAACAAAAAAAATGGTTGAGATCCCTATTAACTATAAATTTAGAAACATTAGAGTTGACGAATCTCAGCATCGAAATGTATAAGCAAGATAACTTGTGATTGGCTTGAATTATGTAAATTCACTTAGAATGAGTTTTGGTGTCTCCAATGTATATATATATATATATATATATATGAATTGTAAGATTGTGCCTACCACTAAACTTAATACCAGAGTATACATTTATTTGAGAAATATAATTAGGAATAAGAAAGATTAAAATGCAAAATAAGAATGAATTATGATATTAAAGTAGGAACTAGACTATAGGTCAACAGGATGACTTCTAACTTATAAATAGACCTAGACAATGACTTAAATTAATAGAAAATTTTTGTAAGGTTATTAAAAGTCATGGACAAATTATAAATCAATGAGAAACAATAAATGGACTAATTTAATAATAATATGATTTCTTGTAGTAAGAAATCAGATAATCAGATTAGTTCCGGCTTCGAACCAGACCTGTCAACTTCAAGTGATTATGAACTAAATTGTACATAGAAATAAAATGATATTTTTATGGGAAATTACTGGGAATGAATTTAGAAATTTTATTAATTTTTAAATTAAAAATTTAATGAACTTTCGAGTTTGGTAGGAAGCTCGGTAGCTGCCGAAAGCTACCGAGCTTGTGGCCGAGAGGTGCCGAGCATTAAATAGATGAAATAGGTTGCCCTAATTTCATTTGATGTAAAACCATTCCTCTCACCATCTTCCTAGATCATCTCAAGCATATCTAGGGATTCTTCCAAGCCTTCCAAGATCTCCAACGAATCAATTCAAATTCCGATAAGTTTCTTTAGGTTTTTGCCTGAAAATTTCCATACCTTCTTTGAGACCTAGAAGAAACCCATGGCTAGGACTAAAGTTGCACAAGGACCTCCCAAGAAGGCCAAAACCTCTAAAGCCTCTTCTTCTAGGAGATCCCAAGCCCAATCATCGCCACCATCCGATTTTCCTGACCCTTTGGGAGGTGATTCACCTCCACCAAGTGTTGAACAAAACCCTAGGGCTGAACCTACCCAAACTCCGGTTGCACCCGAACCCAATGAGTATGCGGTTAAGGAGTTAATCATCAAGAAAAAGGTGAATAAGCGCGATATATCAAACTACAGAGTGGTAGAAGCACTCCAAGCCATAGGTTGGGAACCTATTCTTGATTGGGGTGGAATTGCATATCCCTTTGTTTCCTTGGAAATGTACTCACACATTTCCAACACCGATTTTGATTCTATGAGAATCACCTTTAAACTCTATGGCTACACCAAATGCATCGATCTCCAATTGGTGTCTAGGGTAATGAAATTGCCCATGAACAATGCTCTTAGTACCATACCTGACCTCGATGAGGAAGAAAAGAGAGTAATTACCAAGGTCCTCTACAACAAGAGAATGCAGTGGAATACAGAAAATTCTCTTAGTGCCTCCAAGAATTTACCCAAGTACCACATCCATCTCAAGATCTTTGTCACCAATGTCTATCCTCATTTCGGGAACGTGACAGAACTCACCCCATATACAGCATCCACACTTCATCAAGTGGCCATAGGCAAGAGACTTTGCCTCCCTTCTTTGATCATATCACAAATCATCTGATATGTACGGAGCAAAAGGAAAGGAGCCTTTCCTTTTGCTTGCCTAATGTGTACCTTGGGTGAACTCTGGGGTATACATATACCTGACCCTAAAGCCGGCATCGTCAATCCACCATTTAGGTCGGTGAATATGGGCAAGATGGGCTTGCTAGGGGGAGTCGTTCGAGCCGAACAACGAGTCATCATTGAGGTGGAACCGACGAGAATTCTGGACGAACCTAAGGGCATTCCTCCAGAGCACCATCAAGGAGCTTCTACCTCTTCTGCGCCTCTTGCTGGCACTAGTCGAAGCATGACTGTGGAAGCATGGCTCGTGACCTTGGAGCAATCCAATGCGGAGCTAAAGGCTGAAGTGAGGAAGAGTGGTCAGAAGATGTCTAAACTCCGTGAGACAGTGGATAGGGCACTTCTATTCTTTCAGGATATGATCAACTATCGTCGATCAACTGATGATGTCCCACCTCCAATTCGATCATCCTCAACACCATCATCATCATCACTGCCTTTTAAGGGAGATATTCCCTAGTCGATTTAGACTTGTGTTATCGTAGTTTTCTTTTTTGTTTTTGTTCGTAATAGCCATCTACGAATGGTTAAGAATCTCTCTTCTTAAGATTGTGTTTGTAGGATTAGTAATATAGATACAGTAGTAGTATTTTGAATTAATGAAATGTTTGAATTTTATCTTTTGAAAAAATGAAATATTTGTGAACAGTTAAATTGTTATTCATGATGTGAATTTAGTCTTTAATGTTACTCTTTACAAGTATAGGAGTAATATAGACTAGGGTATCCTATAGCATTAAATGTTTAGGGAAGAATGTCCTGGGGGGGGGGGGTGGGGGGGTGGCGAGATTGTATTGACCCAGAACCTGAAAGTGTAATTAAATCATGAAATTAAGGACCAATGTGTAAATTATTAAAATATAGGGAAGAAAATGAAAATATATAAAAAAATTAATTGGGCTTTAGGGCCTAAGACATTAGTTGGTTGTTTGGCCCAAGTAGGAATAGAGAAGGAGAAAATAAGAAACTAAAAAGGGTAATTAGAGATTGACTAACTTGATTGAATTCAAATCAGTTACTTGATTGATTGGGATTTCCCAGAAATAGGGGAAGTAACCATACGTATGGGGAGAGTGGGAGATGAGGAGATTGAAAGGGAAGAACGGAAAGGCAGAGAGAATAGAGAAGAAGAGGAAAGAATATTGTAAGAAGAAGATGGCTAAGGAGAAGAAGGCAAAAGCAAAGAAAGTGACTAGAGCACGAAAGCACAAGGTTAATCCGGAAGAAAAGAAAGAGAGGAGGATGCTGATCAAGCAATCTTTGAAGAGACAAGAAAAACTATAGGAGGAAAGGGATAATTATTATGATTCTCCAGATCGGGATGTACAGGATCATGAGGTAGGGATTTCCTTAGTTCTACGGTAGGCATGTTCATAGATTATAATAATTCTATAGCATAATGCATATAGGATCATGGTGTTGTATGTGGTTGAATTAAGCATGAAATCTATGAATTTTCAATGTTTGTGTGAAGATCATGTCTAAAATTGTTGAATTCTGAAAATTAGGAAGAACTCTTAGTTTATGGCCTTTGATTCATGAAGCATTAGTGAATTTATCATGTTTAAGCTTTAATTGAAGTTTGGGTTTTGATTATGGCATGTTAACTTGGTTTGTATTAGTGTAAATCATGATTTTAATGTTTAAAAATGTCAAATTTGGGTATATAGAAATTTGGGCAAGAAGCCCTAGAGAGAAGACCAAAATCTAGGCTGAGATTGCCTGCTCGGCAGTTGCCAAGGTCACCTACCAAGCAGGGCAAACTCTCGGGACCTGCTACCAAGGCTCGGCAGCTGCTAAGGGAGTTCGATAGGAAGCTTGGCAGCTACCGAGCTCCAATTGATGTAAAATTTCATGGGGAGCCCTATGGTGATATTTGTGATGTGTGTGTGGTCTTGGGTTGTGTGCGAAGTGCTTGTAAATATTTTGTGCAATAAAATATGTAAACTACCTAGTTTTCAACATGAACTGACTATGTATGAGTGATCATACATGTTAGTGTGATTTTGAATGATTGTTTCATGACATGAACTATGTGGTACGAAGTTAGGGTGTACAATGATCCTAGTTTGGTAGATTACTGTATGTATGGTATGTGAGACCTATATATATCTTCTGATTGGTGTGTTATTTGAGAGTGATGCTAAAGGTACTCATTAGTGATCCTTGTGTTGTGTGTGACACAAGATGTGTATGTTGATTGTTTTTATGAAGGTGAATTTCCTACCTGTAGTACATCCCGAAAGGAAAGAGGGCAGATTTCCTGCCTACGGTACCATCCCTTTAATGGAAAGATCGCAGATTTCCTACCTAGGGTACCATCCCCTGAAAGAAAAAATGGTGGATTTCCTACCTTGGGATTATCCCCTAAAAGGAAAGAGGGTGGCATTCTCTACCTTGGGTCGTATCCCCTAAAAGAAATGAATATTGACAGTGACTTGGTCTTATTGGCAGATTATTGATAGTTTTATCAACAGAGATGTGAATGGCATTCATGGTTTAGGCCTTGGTCTTATTGGCAGATTATGTACAGTGTTACCAGCAGAGATGTGAATGGGATTCATGGTTTGGACCTTGGTTTTATTAGCAGTTTCTAGACAATGTTCTCAGCAGTTCTGTGGATGGTATTCATGGTCGGGCTTGGCCTAACTATCATGCCCTAGATCCAAGTTATGGTCATCTTGAGGATCTCATAGGGTTTGACCTTCAGATCCACTCCATGAATACGGAAACCAAACATCAAAAACTTAACCAATAACAAGGTTAAACAGAGCAGTTCTATTAATAATAGTGTAAGTCTATAAAAGTTAAACATAAGGAGTACGTATGTTTCATCACTCCAAGTATATTAAAAAACAAAAATAATAAAGTTATTACAACATAACTGCTCACTAGGGGTCAAAACAAAAGTAAACAAGTCCTTATCACTACACATCATCCCAGTCTTCCAGTACATCTTCCTTACTCAATATTAGCACCTGTAAAATAATAGGGGTGACTTGGGAAGCTTAATAGGAAAACATTCACAGAAATACAATAATTACTTCCACAGTCAACTAACAAAACAATTCATTCGTGCATTATCTCACAGTCACATAAATATTTCACTCACAATGTCCTTTAATCAAATGAAATGAAACTTCAATATTTCAAGGTACAATTGATAGAAAAAGTATCACAATCTAATTTCATGACTCCATCATGTCATTATATTCCAAATACAGTAATCCACAACAACTAATCTGATGATCCTATATCATCAATGTAGCAAAAACCACATAATTCCAACAAAATCAAGTATCCAAGTGTAATGAAATAAACTGTACATTGTGGAGTGTGAAAGTGATGTATAATGTGCATGGTAGAGTTTAAGGTAAGTGCATGTTTCATTTCACCAAGTGTGAGACAACTGTGTGACTCAAGTGACCCAATGCATGCACTGGTAGTTAGGCCACACCTGGCTGACACAATAACTCAGTAACTGTTACTAACATTGCTTTTAGGGAATTTATACAACCCAAGGTAGAATGAACCATCTTTCCTTTTAGGGAATATCTACAACCCAAGGCAGGATTGGTCGCCATCTTTCCTTTCAAGGAATATACACCCATGGCTGGATTGCTTGCCATCTTTCCTTTTATGGAATATCTACACCCCATGGCAGGATTGGTCGCCATCTTTCCATTGAGGGAATAAACACTCAAGGCATGATTGCTCCCCATCTTTCCTTTTTTGGAAATGGTACCCTATGTAGGATTGCTTGCCCTCTTTCCTTTCGAGATCTACCCAAGGTAGGAAGTTCACCTTCATAACACATTTAACAATATGAACCATTCACATCCACAACACAATTCACAGTACAAATTAACTTGTGTCACACACAACACAAGGATCCAAAAGTACATCAAATTCAATAACATCTTCTAGAGAATACAATATCACTAGTACACAGCCGGTACCATAATCATATCACAAATTATAACATAATATAAACACTCATTTGAATATTCAAAACTAGGCATATCACCTACTTTAATTCAT
>JAUPMG010098746.1:0-12342 GCA_031762675.1 Pachysandra terminalis | reverse complement strand
TAATGAGCACATTCTCACATACACATCATTGGCTTCATGACCATGGATTTGGTCTACAAGCTTTACCCTTTGTATGTAAATCTATACTTTTGAATTTGAAGGATTTATGAGTGTGTTATAATCTGGAAATCATAATAAGTGTGGAGACTAGTATTTTCTGTATTGAGGGACTAGCTATCCCAATATACCTATTTATTTGTCCTATGTACCATTATTGAGTGAACCTGTTGGTTATTGATAAATAATGATTCCCTGAGGAGATTTCACAATTGTGATGCCTTGGATATTTTGCTCTTTATCAAAAATAAGTTGGGGAATTGTGCCATCTAGGCCAAAGCCCCTTAAAACTATGATGTATACACAGAATATCTTATCTTTGAGATTGCCCCTATATGGGGGGATGGTTCGTTAAGACATCTTGCTCAAGGACGGATCGGTCATGTGGAAATTTATGTTATGAATATACCTAACAGCTGCATTGCATAGTAAACATTGTTTGCTAGATCACACTTGGTGATTATACATGATAGGTGCACAGCATGCATTATTAAATCTTGAACTCATGCACATATTCATGAATCACTTGCATATATAACACTTATCACATATTATTCACATTCTTGATATTTCAATTTTCCTATTTATATGGATTACCATTGAAGAGTGGCATTGTCCCTACTTCAATCATAACTTTTGTTAGACTTGTTTATTTACCAAGCTAAGTGTAGCTTACGCTTTCAAGCAACCATATTTCATGAATTATAGAGGATAGATGACTTGGACCATGGAGACCAAGCCATGGAATAAAGTTTGGAAGAAGCTACTGATTTTGTCGAAGAAATTAATTAAGAGTTTTACTAGAGATTTTACTCGATTTCGTTGACTTGCATGCCAAAGTTTGTTATTGGCTATTGTTGGGCCATATTTTACTTTGGCATTTGATTGGCATGAAACTAAAGGATTTATTTTAATTTCTGCTGCATTGCTATGCTATGTTTGTTTTGGATGTAATAGCCATATTTTGACTATATTTTCTATCTTATATAAATTCTTAGATTTTATCTTATTGATTTGGTTATGTATTAATTTCCACTCCCATTGTGGAATGGGGTGAGAGTTATATTTCAGACTTCTAGGGACTCCTTTGAGATCTCTTAAGTTTGGGATGTGACATCCACCCACCACCACACAACCACCACATCCACCACCAACAGTTTGTGGTGATTCCTTGCACAACCTCTTGTGAATGCATTGCAAAGTTGGTTGTGCAAAGGTGCACCACCAACTCTGCAAGGATGCACCACCGACTGTGCATGCCTTGCAACAATTTTGGTGCATCACAGCACACCTAAGGCTCCGCCCTTGCACCACCACCACCACCTCCCATCACCACCACCTACCACCACCAGCAATAGTTGGTGCAAGTTATGCACACTTAGTGGTGTGCATGCCTTGCTCCACCCACCACCACCAACCCCCCCACCACCAACAGTTTGTGGTGATTCCTTGCACAACCTCTTGTGAATGCATTACGAAGTTGGTTGTGCAAGGATGCACCACCAACTCTGCAAAGAGGCACCATTAACTCTGCAAGGATACACCACCGACTGTGCGTGCCTTGCACCAATTTTGGTGCTTCACATCACACCTAAGGCTCCACCTATGCACTCTTTAAGATGTGAGTGTACATCAAAGCTTCAAAATTTCACTTTCTGTTAAAGGGAAAATTAAAACTGGAAAAGAACATAATTTAAAGAACAATTGACTTTAAATCCTTTTCTAATTAGATGTATAGATTTTTCCATAGAAAAACCAACGACCACACATCCAACACTTATACACACAGAGATCAAACCCAACCACACATTCTCAAGATAGATAAAATAGCTTCCATGGGATCCCAGTCACACTTTCACAACGCTTACTAGTTCATACTAAACTAGATAATCCAATAAAGATTGTTATCCTCTTTAACAACAAATTCGGTAGGTGAAGATGGCCTCCTTTTGTCAAGTGCTAGCCTCATAGATCATTTCATTAAATCAACTGCACAGAAGATAAAGTCATCATCACAATCAAATGTTTTGTTCAATGCTTATCAACGAAAAGGAAAAGTGAAGCAAAGGAAAATTGAAACAAAGTATTTTGCATTATAATCTACAATAATCTAGTACTCTAGCATTAAGGAAAGTGGCATGTGGTAATTAGTTTGTGCATGGCTATTACCTTAAACAACAAACAAATGTTTTGCTCATTGCTTATCCAAATTTAATTTGGTAAATTTTTCCAATATCCGAGGACCAAATCGAGAGACTGTTTCCAAGGCTTCGACCTCCATCTCAACTAAGTTTTTGATACTTTCAATGCTACCAACGTCATTCTCAAATATTTCAACCATAGAATCCGCCGGTTTAACGCATTTTTCAACAACCTCGACCCAAGCAAAGAATCCACAACCATAAAACAAGCAAATCAGATTGCTTATCCAACTTAATGATTCGCCTTTTGTCAAAAGCAGTGAGGTACTTTAGAATTCCTATACTCAGGTTAACTTCAACTTTATCACAAATAGCTTGGAAAAAATCTTTAAATATTGAGGTCTTGTTAACTCGAATACCGCTGAATTGCCCTCTTTATCTCAATTGTGCCATCCTCATTATATGATATATCACACCCTAGTGAGCAAAAGAAAAATACCGCCTTCTGAAACATTGCCATTGCTACAACAAATTGTAAACAATCAAAATTTCAATAGATATTTCTAAAAGAATAATATTTCATTTAAACGAAATCATTAAAAGAAGGAAAAAAAAAAGCCTACATTTGGGTTTCTAACCAAAAACAACCTTCTATTAATTTACGGTCAAATGAAAAGAAAAATATCTTAATTAATCAATGATCATAAGGATCTATGAACAAGTAAAGACAAATAGGCAATTTTCCCTATTTTTTTATTTGAAAATAATTTCCATTGGGATCCTTGGTTTCCATTTCATTATGCTATGTATCTTGATCTTAATAGTATACTAATTGTGCTACAAACATAGGTCATTCAATCAGTGATGTAATTTAAAAAAAAAACACCCAAAAATGAAACAAACGATTAAAGATGCAAAATGAAACTATTTAGGTCAGATATCAAACTCTTGTTTCCATTTTCAACGAAGCATAATAAATAATCTATACAATTCATCATAACCGATACATCAAAACTAAGATCTCTCTCTTCATTTATCCCCTTATTAAATCCTAGAAACATTCCTCTATCCTAGAATTTGCTTGAAGCTTAAAGAGAATCAATTCACAAATGAAAGCTAAATAGGATTACAGAAAGTAAGATGGAAGGCTATGAGCAGTACCTGTTCTCCCTTGCCTTGGAATTCAATTGAGATTAAGGCCAACAATTAGATCCTTAGATCCCTGAGTTCACACATATGACTTGAGCATTAAAACACTTAAAAATAAATATTAAGATTTTTATGTGAAATAATTATCTGGACAGTCCGGTTTGAGATTTGAATGTTAAATAACTATCTGGACTGTCCCGGTATGGGATTTGTATGTTACAAACCTATCTGGATTGTCCCAGTATGGGATTTGTATGTGAAATAATTATCTGGACAGTCCGGGTTGAGATTTGAATGTTAAATAACTATCTGGACTGTCTCGGTATGAGATTTGAATTTTAAATAACTATTTGGACTGTCCCGGTATGAGATTTGAATTTTAAATAACTATCTGGACTGTCCCGGTATGAGATTTGAATGTTAAATAACTATCTGGATTGTCCTGGTATGAAAATGAATGTTAAATAACTATCTGGACTGTCCCGGTATGAAATTTGAATGTTAAATAACTATCTGGACTGTCCCGGTATGGAATTTGTATTTTAAATAACTATCTGGACTGTCCCGATATGAGATTTGTATTTGAAATAATTATCTGGACAGTCTGGTTTGAGATTTGAATGTTAAATAACTATCTGGACTATCACGGTATGGGATTTGTATGTTAAATAACTATCTGGACTGTCTCGGCATGGGATTTGTACGTGAAATAATTATCTGGACAGTCCGGGTTGAGATTTGAATGTTAAATAACTATCTAGACTGTCCCGATATGAGATTGGAATTTTAAATAACTATCTGGACTGTCCCGGTATGAGATTTGAATGTTAAATAACTATCTGGACTGTCCCGGTATGGGATTTGTATGTGAAATAATTATCTGGACAGTCCGAGTTAAGATTTGAATGTTGAATAACTATCTGGACTATCCCAGTATGAGATTTAAAATTTAAATAACTATTTGGACTATACCGGTATGAGATTTGAATGTTAAATAACTATTTGGACTGTCCCAGTATGGGATTTGTATGTTAAATAACTATTTGGACTGTCCCGGTATGGGATTTGTATGTTAAATAACTATCTTGACTGTCCCAGTTACTATTTTAATTTGTTTAATTCTATACTTCGGCACCTGGTGTAAAACATTCCGCTCACACTCTGAGTGAAAATAAGCTCTGTCATGCTCGCGTTCATCATCAGTCAAGAATTAACTTCAAAAGGCGAAGACTTTTTGGCACACCTAGTGTGACCCCTTTTCATACTTAATTAACTCCGACGGGTGCAAGATCAGTGATAAAATAAAAATCTTATCAAGTAGTGTTTGAAAGAAGCCAAACCACAACAATTCAATTACATCAGACGAACCAGCAAAATGGTCTGTTTGTTTTTTTTTTTGGAAGAATTCTGAAAACTAAAACCCAACTGAAATAAAGTAATTTTACAAACGAATTGAAAGTTTGATTCGAAATGGGTTGTAAACGTTTGTTAATAAATCAATCAAATTGTAAAATGGTAAGTAAGATGTTCTCTATGTGTTCGAAAAACTGATAATGAGAAATGAAGTGCAGCACTTAGAGAAAAATTTCATACAAAATCATATATGCATTTCAACGATTGCAAAAAGAAACTAAACTGCAAGACAAAATCAGTAAAATGAAAAAGAGATTATCTATTACTCGAAATGGGGATGTCGCCAGAGTGGAAGGATTCGGCGAAGAAGATGGCTGGAGTTGAAGACCTAAAATCCTCTTGCAAAGGGAAAATCCAAATCAAAAGAGAGAGGGAGAAGAGGGCCGGAGCTGTTACAATGGAGAAAGAGAGAGGGAGAATAGAGGCTTCGTATGGAGAAAGAGGGAGAGGAAATGGTTCGTATGGAGAGAGAAAGAGAATAGGGAGGGAAAGGTTTAAGGGGTAGTTTAGGTATTTTCATTTTTTTTAAAAGCAAAAACCTGATTTGTACTCTACCATATGGCAGAGGACCGTATTGCGATTATTTTCGTAGAAATACACTACAAATGTCAATTGATTTGGTCAATATACTTTTGGGTAATAAGTTGCCTAAAGTTAAGGATTTTGGTAATTTTCCCAAAAAAAATAAAAAAAACAAGTATAGTTCCATTTCGGGGGAGGAGTTTTCTACTTTTCTTGAGCCACGATAGAAACAAGCTTGAAGAGAGGAGGCCATTAAGGGAGTACTAAATACGTAATTTTTAGCTCTTATTTTTATATATACCTTTTCTTTTACTCCCTCCAATTCATCTTTTCTTTCACCTTATCATCCACGGTTTCAAGGATCGGCCGATACCGGTCCGTACCGGCCGGTCCGGACCGGGACCGGTCCGGTTCCAACCCGCGAGACAAGCCTTTGTATCACCGGGTTATGGACCAGCGGTCCGGTGACCGGTTCCGCCGGTCCGTCCGATCCGGCTACCGGTCCGCCGATCCCTCTGGTCCGGTGACTGATACCGCCAGCCGGCAGTCCGGCGACCGATCCGACTGATCCGGAGACCGATCCGGCCGGTCCGGCGTGATCTGAAATTTTTAAAAATTAAAAATTTTTTTTTTTTTCGTTCTGTACCGGTCCGTACCGACGATCCGGACCAGAACCGGGCAGAACCGGTTCCGGTATTTAAAACCTTGTTATCACCTTCCAAGTATTCTCCCCCTTACAATCTAATTTCACTCTTTTATTTTATTTGTGGATGGGCTCTTTGTTTGCTTACATCTATTTCATTTATGTATCTTGGTAAACCTCTATTAATGAATAAGAAAGCCTAGGTGAAGTGATCATCCTATAGACGATGGCACCTATAGGACTAGACCATGATTTCGTCATTTTGTTGCCATGTGAGTAGATTTCTTTCATTTAGTTGAAGTGATCATCCTACATACTTCTAGTCACGTTAATTGCAAGGAAATCAAGTGATTGCTAAATTGGTTTTTATCGTTTGATTTGCATTTCCTTGTTTATTGAAACATCCACTCAACACACTTCCAAATAGACTTAGTAATATTGGAGGTTAAGATGGACACTAGATGAGAGAAATAAGTTTTTTGGCTTATATTCTCTCTATGAGGTAATGGGATCACTGTTTTGACCAACAGCTTCGATATTTGATCCCTCTAAAACATGTTCAATGGAAATAGGGAACTATTGAAATGTAAAACTCCCACTCTAAAGCATATAGATATAAGCCTTTGGCTACACTGTCGAAGGTCTTAATTTTAATATGGAAACACAGAACATCAACCAAATGCTACTATGCATCTGTCAAGAAGGAAGTATCATTTTCTGTTAAATAATAATGGGACTGGACAGCACGGATGGTTTATTGAATTACTTTTAGTATGGGATTGAGTCTTATATTAGGAGGTCTAGGATAATAAATTCATCACAATCCGTGCTCCTTAACTGCTTAATCCAAAATGATCAACATAAATATAGAGTTTCATCATCTGAGTTCAAAATGATTTCTCCAAGCATCTTTGGGGTCCATCATGGTCTAGAAGGCAAAATTATGTCCTTTACGAGTCCAAAGTGACTTCTCCAAGCATCTCTAGGGTCCACTATGGTCTAGAAGAAGAAATTATTTCCTTTATGGGGTATATTTTGAAATGAAGGGCCTACATTCGAGAATACTATGAAATTAAACAATTGACGGTACCTTCATACAGTCAATTGTTTTTTTTTTAATTATCAAAAAACAAAAACAAAATAACAATTGATGGTAAAAGGTACCATATTTAGGTCCCCTTTAGCCATATCTGATTTATTAATAGGTCCCATTAACAATTGACTAAAGATGCTAAAGGCTAGAGTATAGGAAGTGGTTGATAGGTTCAAACATCACACACTTAACACTACAAGCTAAACATAAAAGTTTTCATGGGTTTGATTCTCGAATTTCTTCGATGTTTTTGGACACTTTGCATACTTGCAATAGATGTTCGATAAACTATCTTATTTTGTGGCTTGTTATAGCAGTTTCAATTGGTTTCATATTGACTCATCTTTTAAATTTGGAACTCATACTGTTCTTCAGAACTCATTTAAAGGATGGCAAGTACCTAAGATAACACCATTTGTGTTGGGAGGAAAGAAGGTAACTATCCCTTTCCTCCTTTCCTAACTGAGCCTCCTTATTTACAGTCAGTGGTTTTTGAGAACATTTGAAATTATTTTTTATTGAATTTCTTTTGTCAGATGTAACCATTTACATTCTAATCCAGCGGACGGTGGCAACTCTAACCAAATAGATTAAGTATTTAGTCCATAAACCCTTGGACTTAGAAAAGTCGTATTTGGGGTTTCTTTGATCAAATATCAATGGTTACAACCATGATCTATATCTTATTTCTAGAAAGACACGTAAATTTTCCATTATTTTCTAGAGAAAGATTTGCTATCCTTGGCTTGGTTTATAAGCCGGATCTTGAAAAGGCATATAATAGGGTGGATTAGGAGTTTTTGGGCGTGGGGCTAAAGTGAAAGGGATTCGGGGGTAGATGGAGGAAGTGGATTAACCGATTAAGGGGTGCTAGAGGAATGTTCAATATTCGATTTTTCTCAGTAAGGAAGATAGGGTTCTTTGAGAGGTCTTCGTCAAGGATACCCATTTTCTCCTTTCTTATCATCTTACAGATTGATGTTTTGAGTCATTTTCTTAGGACACAAGAGTTGGATCTAATCAGGGATTTTGAAATTGATAACGACAAGGTTAAGTTTTCTCATTTGCAATTTGTAGATGACAAAATTTGTTCTTGAATGCAGAGATCTATTAGGTGTATTTATTGAAAAAAGATTAATAGGTTATTTGAATTTGTATTGAGGCTAAATATCAATTTGGGTATACTGGCAGGCGGACCCAAATATTAGATACACACCTGCATCTGACATCTACCCAAATTCATGTACCATACTTGTACATCAATTCCTCTAAGATTATTACAATAAATATTTTTTATGTTGCTTTAAGACTTTGTCCTTTGCTATGTGATGTTGATTACAACAGTTATTGGTGCCTATTCTATCCAACCATTGTATGTGTTATGATTCCAAATGATTTATTTCTCTTATTATTCTCCTTTTTAACTTTCTTGTTGATTTTACTTTTATTTCCCTTTTGCACAAACTATACAAGGCGATTCTCTCACCTGTCCTGCATCATAAGCCAAACAGATTTCACTGCTAAAATTTAGAAGGAATCGAAAGTAAAGAACCTATTTTGATTTTGTTTATGCATTTGTCTCTCGTTAATCTTCTTCCTTGAGATAAGCAAAATACCCTTATCACAATGATGATCTGCACATCACCAAGTCTTTCTCCTATTTCTCCGAATCGATTTCTACTACAAATAGGATGTGTGTTAGCAAACCTTATTGACATTTGTTAGATATTTTGGCATTCATGGCAATGAAATTCAAGTGTAATGCAAATTCAAAACTCAAGTTGATTCTAGAAGATTCTGGAGACATCCCACAGCTGGTCAATCGTGTAACATTGAGAGACTTCTAAGTTTAGTTGCAACTTCTAATTCAAGAAGTTTCTAATTCAAGAGGTTTCTAATTCAAGAAGGTTTCGAATTAGAAAATTCAAATATCTCATCTCTAATTATTTTTGGAGAGAAATCTGGATTTTTCTGTTAAGTTTCTACAGCTGGCCACATGTTCAAAGTAAAGAAAAACTTTCTAATAAAGTTGGACTGTTTCCCAACCTAATTAGATTAGTTTTGAATTTTCCAAGTACAAGGAAATCTAGTGTGATAGTGGAGTTGCCGTTTTGGGTTGAAGAATCTGCTTTGATTGAAGATATGGAAGCTTCTTCAAAAAGCTCGAGGAGTTTCTAAAACAGAGGATGAAGATTCTGTTTTTGAAAAACAGAATACAGCATCATGCGTGAGATGGTACAACTGCCTTTTGGAGAGAAACGTCTAACCTCAGAAGATCTCTCAAATAAATAGAAGGTTGCCGATTGAGTGAGATACTACATGTGGTGTTTTGAAGAGAAGCCTCTAAAAACAGTAGATCACGCAAATCTAAACCATCATTCAGTTGAAGGCAATTTACTGGAATAAGCAAGTAATCAACCGGTCAAGATATTCGTTATTATATTGTTGCTAATTAATAGCAAAGGTTGGTTATCTTTAAGGGAATATTCTAAGAAGATTTGTGATAGAGATCAAGAAGATTTAAAGGAGAATTTGAATAAAATCTTGATCTGATTTTCAAATCTCGTTTTGAGCATCTGCTGTAACAAAGTATTGCAACAGTGTTGCAACAGTCTGTCTTCCGAGAATCTGAAAAGATCTATTTTCATTCTTTATAAATAGGCATTGAGCTACATGAAGAAGAGAAACTCTCCAAGGTATCAAAGAATATCATATCAGTGTTTTAACAGTTCTTCGGGAGAAGAACTTTGAGTTTTCGGGAGAAGGCGACTGCAGATTGAAGGGAGTTCAATCATGCTTTACAATTCTTCGGGAGAAGAACTTTGAGTCTTCGGAAGAAAGCGGCTACAGATTGAAGGGAATTCAATCATGCATGCATAAGTCGAGGGGGGCTCGCTGAACAAGTACATGGAGTTGATTCTACACAATAGCGACAGAATTCAAGAGGGAGTCTTTAATTTGTGTAAGACCAAATTGGTGTATGTAATCTCTTTTACTTTAGTGGATTGTTCATCATCTGAACGTGGTCCCGATGAGTAGGTGTATACCGAACCTCGTTAAAATTGCCTATGTTATTATATTGATTTTCATTAAATAACACTAATTAATCTAGCACTAGCTAGAACTTAGATTAATTTATACAACCGGATCTAAAAACATTGATTCAAGCTTATTAAGGTAAGGCTCTCCATACTGTGATTTAGATTCTTCTCGTTTAGGTCTCTCATACATATCCATATGTTCTTTACTCCATCTCTTTGAAAGTGGATCATCAAAAGGTTAAACCACAATCTCACTACTTTTCCAAAGTTCAGTGCAAGATCAACAACGACAGGTTATAAACTTTCAATTCTAGGGCTCCTCAAGTAAAGAAATCAGTACCTGATGAAAGTCACCGGAACCGGAACCAGCAGAACTGCCGGAGGTGTTGCTTACACGAACAGGGACGTGATCGATTATTCTACGGAGCTTCACCTCGAGGTCTTCTTCTTCCTCATCAGGTCCCGTTTTTGTGTACTCGACGATAGCGTTAGCTCCCGTTGCCGGTGGACGCGGTGGGACAGCAGCTCTCGGCTTCTCCGATACTACCACCACCTGCAGATCTTCCTCCATCACGCCCTTCGATCCTCCTGAAGGCATATTGCACGGAAACCCTAACTTTCTGGGCGGAATTTTCACCTCGTCGACCGTTCTGCTTCCTTCATTACAGTCATCACTACAAAGAAAGTTGAGTCTTCAAGCTCGTCTGATCTCTCTATTTCGCGGCTGTTATAGCACAAGGAAAGTGCAGAATCAAACACACCACCATTACATATTTTTGTTTTGTCAACCACCGTTACATATTAGTTCGAACTGTTCGCCGCAAACCCAACACCAACGAGGACTTGAATTGAACTGAGAAGTGGAAGCCGGTCGGGTTGCTTTATAAACCAGGTGGAATATGTAAATTAGGGATGCAACTCGGTTCGGATTGACATCAATGGAAAGTCAAACTAAGATAGACATGTAAATGGGCCGGGTCTGCACGGCCCACGGATCTTTTAGAGGAGGCCTGTCATGCTTCGGGTCAGCACAGCCCATCACCTGCAGCCTGTGCTGGACCATGTCGTGCCCATTTTGGGATATCCTAAGCCCCGCACGGCATGGGCTTGGCAGTGTATCGGATGCGTGTTGGGCAGAGTCGGCATGAAGACGAAGAAGCGTTGATAAAGATCTTCATGGACGAAAGCTCTCGCTCGCCTCCTTCAATTGCTCCTTCGTTCTTTCTGTTTTCTTCTTGGTCGCTCCTCTCCAATCGCTCCTAACGGCTCTTCCAATCACACGCCCTCCATGCCCTTCGAAATCAGGTTTTTTTCCTCTTCAATAAGGAGAAGCATGCTATAATGTCACTTTAGATTTTCTAATCCAGCAATAGATGTAAGAACCTTTACAAATTATCAGAAAAATAAAATACTCGTTCACCTTGATAAAATTCTGTCTAGTAGTTCTCCACCTTCACACAATATGATAAGAAAACAAAAGTGTATCAGAATCAGAACACCAAGTTTAGAAATAATTCATCATCAAACCAGCTACAATCAGACACTTAAATTGAGTGTTCGAATATAAGATCAGGGAATATCTAAGCTACTAATTACTATCTATATTCCAATTTTTTTCTGAAACTAAATTATCAAAACAAAATAATATATTTTGATGATTTAATAATCGGATTCTTAACAAGTATTCTTATGCAGTCCTCACAAAGTTGAACCATATTGCCCATAGATAGACCTCATGAGAAATAGACCAGAACAAGAAAACACATACTCCATGATTATGTAGACATTATTTGCATCCTCACATGCATCGTAAAATTTGACCAGATTCTTGTGCCTCGATAAAGCTTTCGAAATTTTCACCTTCCTGCTAACATCTTCAATTGATATTGCTGTTGTCATCTGCCAAAGTAGCTCTGTTAGTGATCAATGCTACCTAAACTAATACCAATATCTACCAAAAGAGTGAAATTAATTCTTAGTTTCCATAAATACGCAAAAGTAAAACTTGTACCGTGATGCACAAACTGGTAAATAATCAAAAATGTCAATTTACTTTGAGGTTTGAGCAATCGAAGGTTCGAAATACTTATTTTTACTGGCCTAAATCAAAGAAAGACCGTTCCAGTGAAAGGTTTCCTTTTCTTTGAAGTTTAACAAAGGGAGAAATGGGTAAGATCAGTCAGGAACGTACAAAAAGACAACACATAACTTCTTGATTTTAGAAAAGATGATTCTTAAGACAAATGCTCTGCAAATTCTCAAAGAATGTCCAATATTCAGATC
>JAUPMG010098724.1:0-12343 GCA_031762675.1 Pachysandra terminalis | reverse complement strand
TCATTGCCATTTCAGAAAACACAGGGGGTCTATCTGCCAGTGCCAGATAACTGAGGGGGTGTAAGTGCAATTTACCCTTTATAAAAATAAGTTTATCAAGTTTATATTCCCTTATCCTACTGTTTTCCGTCCACGTGACGTTATTCTACCGGATAGTCATGAATATTTCATGACTTCAATGGTCCCGAAAGGATTTTTTTTCCCCTATAAGGTAAAAGGAGAATAATATAAGCAACAAGTCTTGTTCTAGCCTGGGGGAGAGGACTCGTGGTTCCAAGCAAGGTTTTAAATTTCGATTCCGCCTATGATTTCACTAAGGGCGCCTGACAAAATTTCACCAAATTTCCCCGAAATGGGGAAATATTGCCATGTCGCAAATTAGAAATTAAAACCTGGGTTCCAGAACCTCCTTTTCCGTCTTAGCTCCGACATGTTGAAAAGATTTTCTTGTTTCCGAGATGACCGTTGGTCTCCAAAACGAGCTCTTTTTCTTCTCCAAACTATGGATGGAAGCTGTGTGTTGATTCCAATATCCTGAGTGTTTTCTCCTTGTTCAGATTTTCTAAAACCAGAGTTCTACCCTCTTCCATTTACATACACAACTTTCCTTAACTTTATTGTTCCACTTCTGTCATCTTGTATTCTTCCTTTGTTTGCATAGCCTGTCAACCATTCACACTTTTTCCATTCTCCAATGTGTATTTCCTAATCCATGCCTCTACCATCCTCCCCTAGAGCGACTTTAGAGATCAATTCCCTCTCATCGAAGTTTTTTTCTAAGATGTCTATTCAACCTAGAAGTTCTAGGCTTTTTTCTCCCACCCCAAGTGATTTTGCTCGAGTTACTGATCGTTGGAAACATCTTCTGGTAGGACATATTTTTGACGATAAAGTGGGTTATCATGAAGTACGATCGTTTGTGAGTAAAACATGGAGGGCGTTATCAATTCTAGATATCCAAGAACTAAGCCCCCATAGGTTTCTTTTTCATTGTGAAGATGATCACAATCTCAAACTGGCACTCCTTTTTCAACCATGGAATGTCAAGAATAATCTTTTGGCTTTAAAGCAAATCAAGAATGAAGCTGAAGCAGAGTACACCTGGTTCCAAGTGATTATTTTATGGGTACAGTTTCCAGTGATGAAGTTATCATTCGAAATCTCATCTTATCCACCACAAACATGGGCATCCCGATCTCCATCGACAATCCAATAAGTGGAACCAGAAGTAACTTAACAGTTAGTGCCAAGATCAAAAGAAATCTATGTGTTGAACTTCCATTCAATACGTTGATATTACACCCAAACGGAGAAAAAACATGGATCCACTTTCAGTATGAGTTTCTACCATTGCTATGTTTCTCATGCGGATTAATCGGCCATGTTTTGCCAAACTGCCCAACACTTTTCGTGGGAGCTCCTGCAACTGGAAACAACGATCAGCAGCTGGTTGATAACAGCTATCATAACTCGTAAGTATAGTCCCATCATCAGAGCAAACCCACTTAAAAGATCCACACCATTATTTTCGTCAAAGCCAACGCGACAAATTGAGCTTATTCCATCATATCTGGAGGTCATTCTTACTCCATTGACACAGATTCCAGCCACTACTATGGCTGTTTTCTCTTCACTCAAATCCGAAGCTGGTAGTGGGTTAACTCAGGCTGAGGCTGCACCGACTCAGTGACCTTGAAAAATGTCTCTGGGACTGCATGGTGGACACCTGGCTTATGGCCTAACACAAAAGAAGCTTCGAACCCTAACACCCGCAAAGCCTGCAAAATAACCCATCAATCTCTGCCTTCAAAAAAGTCGTGACATCACAACCCATCATTGGTATCACGTCACCTTTTTCCATGTCACCCCCTACCACCTTGAATACGATACCCAACCTCTTTATGTCCATCAACACATGCATACACATGGACATGTTTCTTTGCCTACCCTTTCCATCCATCAAGAATCATCAAATCCCCATGCCATTCGTCCCCATCGGGCCAATCCATCAATTGTTGCTTCACATAAACCACCAACTAAACATCATCCATCCTTCCCCTTTCTCCATGGGACTTTTCAATTTCAGCCCTCTACCACACACAACATCCAACTCCATTCGTATTTTAAACAGAGTTCACCCATAATCATTGAATTTCCCTCCTCATCAACCCCAGTAAAGGTAACCAAGGAAACGGAAACTAGAAGCTATGTCAGCTAATGAAGCAACTACATCCAACACATAGGTTATGGTAACTGACCTCTTTCAGTCACCACCAGCTCAATAAGGATCATGAATTGGAACTGTCAGGGGATCGGTGGACCCTCGAATGTTCGACATTCTAAGACACTCATACATGTCAATCAACCGGATGTCGTTTGTTTATCTGAAACTAAGGCATCAAGCACAAATAGACAATAGAAAATCAGATTGTAGATATGAGAAATGGAATGGACAAATGTCACAATGACAGACCGACGCGTGGCAAGCTCACAAATGACATTTTGGGTGACACCATTGGTGGAGCAATAAACAAAGGTGCCATTATGCCCAAGAAGCATCCTGCCAAGAAACTCAAGCGAGGAAAGGCAACGTGCTACTACCATACTCATCTGAACCATTCAAGTCATGGGATAACTATTTATGCCTGTAACTGCTATTTCATTGGAATAGAACTAAAATGAATACAAAGTTCCTTGTTTTTATTCTCCATATACAAAATAATGTCAATACATCTACTCAAAGCTTCGCATTGGCCAGGAGAAAAACCTTGGTAAACATGCCCCTTCATCTAGAGGGAAAGACAGCCCTCGATGACACCATCGCCAAGAGGGAAAGACAGCCATTGACGGCGCAGTGAAGGAAAGATAGCCTTCATCTTCATCTTCAAGACTAAAGGAAAAGACAGTCTTGACAGCGAGAGAGGGAAAGACAGCCCTCACCAACTTACGTCTAGAGGGAAAAACAGCCCTCATCGACATAAAAGGAAAGACAGCCTTCATCTTCTCGCCTAAAGGGAAAAACAACCCTGACAGTGAGAGAGGGAAAGACAGCCCTCACCAACTTACGTCTCGAGGGAAAGACAAACATCAACGACGTAGAAGGAAAGAGAAAGACAGCCCTCACCAACTTACGTCTAGAGGGAAAGACAGCCCTCAACGACCTAGAAGCAAAGACATCGTTTATCTTCTCGCCTAAAAGAGAAGACAGCCCTGACGGCGAGAGAGGGAAAGACAACCCTCACCAACTTACGTCTAGAGGGAAAGAAAGCCCTCAACAACATAGAAGGAAAGACAGCCTTCATCTTTTCGCCTAAAGGGAAAAACAGCCCTGACGGCGAGAGAGGGAAAGATAGCTCTCACCAACTTACGTCTAAAGGGAAAGATAGCCCTTGATGACGTAGAAGTAAAGGCAACCTTAATCTTCTCGCCTAAAGGGAAAGACAGCCCTTGACAGCGAGAAAGGGAAAGACGGCCGTCACCATCTTACATCTAGAGGGAAAGACAGCCCTCGACGACGTAGAATGAAATACGGCCTTCATCTTCTCGCCTAAAGGGAAAGACAGTCCTTGACAGCAAGAGAGGGAAAAACAGCCCTCACCAACTTACATGTAGAGGGAAAGACAGCCCTCGACGACGTAGAAGGAATGGCAGCCTTCATCTTCTCGCCTAAAGGGAAAGCCAGCCCTTAGCAACGAGAGAGGGAAAGACAACCCTCGCCAATTTACGTCTAGAGGGAAAGAGAGCCCTCGACGACGTAGAAAGAAAGACAGCCTTCATCTTCTTGCTTAAAGGGAAAGACAGCCCTTGAAAGCGAGAGAGGGAAAGACAGCCCTCATCAACTTACGACTAGAGGGAAAGACAGCCCTCGATGATGTAGAAGGAAAGATGGCCTTCAGCACTACTTCATGCTTACACCAAAGGCTAGACAGCCTTGATGGCGCCAAAGGCTAGACAGCCTTGATGGCGCCAAAGGTTAGACAGCCTCGATGGCGCCAAATGTTGGACTCAATGTCCCAAAGGCCAAACAATCTTGACAAAACGCTAAAGGCTAGATACCCTTCACTATTGCTTGGACAATTATGTACCGCTCACCAACGCCTACATTTGGTGCCGTAAGCACAACATGCATAACACCTAAGCTATTGGGGGATTTAGAGATGTAAAGTAAAGGAGGAGCGTGAGGCTCGCCAACCTCAAGGCGTGTTGTGAACTACAATTGTTGTCACGAAACTCATTGGCAAACATGTAATTCATTGACACGGCTTGGGATTCGTCCACCTAAGAGACTAAGGTAATTAGCACTAATTACCTTAGGTTAACGTTTTAACACCGTTAGAAATAGTTTAACGGAATGCTAACTGCCATTATCTCTCTACCAATGTTATAAATAGTGGCTCATTTCCCAAAAACAAGATATAGAATTTAATGTGTTAGACTCCTGAAACGTGGATCTGAAGTGTGCTCACGAAATTCAAATACCTTGACTCGCAATTCCCTCTGACTTGAATTGATTTGTGCTAACGACTAATTAATCTTACTTCTTTAGTTCTTTTAAAGATGGGGGGTACGGTCGATCATCGATTTAGGCTTCCATCGAATCAGTAATTCTACCGTTGGTGACCTTTTCACAACGAACCCTATTACATTTTGGCGATTCCACTGGGGACATAATCTCCCACGTACTGATTCTCATTAGAAGAATGCCTAGACAGAAGAGTAAGATGAAAGGCGTAGAGCAAACCACAGGGTATCTCTTCAAGCCATTGATGAGAGACGTGAAGAAGACCTACCAGATCATCTGCATGAGCTGGAAGACGAGGAGATGGAAGAATTACCAGATGATCGCAATGATCAAATGGAAATGATGAGAATACAGATAATCAAAATGGAGGAAGTACAATCGAAGATGAACTTATTGCAAACTGTAATTACTCGAGAGAGTCGTGTTCTGACGCCGCCAATGGAGCCAACTGTAGAAAAGGTGCCTGTGGCACCTGTCGTAACACCTATCAGCACTCCTCTAAGCACACCACAACCAGAGTCCATAAGCAACAACGGATATGTACTCGAGAAGAGACGGTGAGCCTCTTGCAACAACATAAGGAGAAGCCTATTGAATTCAGCATCGATACTAGACCCCGAATCCAATAGCTATCATGAAGAAACCTAACCCTGTGGGGCATATAGTTCCGCCATGGATGCCGCAATACAATGGGTGAGTGGACAATGCGAAGAAACGAGTCAACAAGTTCACTGGCGCCATGAGAGCTTTTACTGGGGATGACGAGCTAAAGATGAAGGAATTCTCCCGATCTCTCGCATATCACACCTACACTTGGTACGATAATATACCTCATGAATCTTAATTGGGAGGAAATGAATGTGCCATTCTTACGCAAATTTTTCATTGTCGAGGAACACATGACTCTCATGGATTTAGGAAAGGAGAAGCAAAAGTCCAATGAAGGACTAGAGGTGTATGTCAAGCGATTTCGTGATCTCGCTATTGACTGTCGAGAAAGCACTACAAAAGAAAAGCTTGTGCAAATGTGCATTGACGGCATGTTAAAAAATTACCGTCTCGTATTAGAAAATATGAAGATTGACAAATTCACTCACCTCTGAGTCAGCAAGACACACCTGACGTACCATGATCCTCAAGGGAGATGATGTATGGAAGACCAGGGGGAAGTCTGCTGATATGCTTAATTTCCATATAGTTTATTCACACTTCTAAGCTTTCATTTTATGCCTCTTTATCTTATTTTAATTAGAATATTGTGCCATTTACCTCATCTTGTGTATTTTTCGTAGGAAGCATCATATTGGAACAAACAGAGCACATTGGAGTCAAAGAGGAGAAATCGTGGAAGAACTCGCAGTGAGTGTCATTCTCTTGTGTCCCTTAGTTTTACTTTGACTTTTGTCAAGTAAAAAGTCATTCTACAAATAGTATAGAAGAGGGCCAAGGCTTTTAGACGTCCCTAGTTGGATTGGTGTTCAATTTTCATGAAGACTTGCTCCGCAAGAAAGGCAGTTTCCTATTTTCAAGTTTAGGAAGTTACCTTCCAGAAATTTAGTGAACAAGTCTCGGTATTTTGGCCATAACTCATTAGAGAAAAGTCCAAATGAGGTGATTTCGATGGCCCTGAAAAGAGAAGAAGTAAAGTGACAACTTTCGTGAAGACACTGAAGCCCAACTAGATCATTTTGAAGGTCAAATTGGTGATACAAGAAGAAACTCGTGAAGTTTCCTGTTTGGAGGCAATCAAGGACAAGTTACTATTTTCTTTAAGGTTTCCCTTTTCTAATTGGAGGGAACGGTTGGGAGTTCTATAAAAGGGGATTCTAGGGTTTCTTGACACTAACTATTGGATACTTGGGACAAGGTTGAAGACGTGAACAACAAGAGAAATTGGCGAGATTCATTGGAGGGTAGAAGGATTCGATCTTCATAGAGTTCTATCTTTCCTCTGCTTATTTGATTAATTTTTCTTCTTTGAAGTTGATCTATGGAGTATTTTGTATTCATGTTTTTGATTAAGACAATGATTGTGTTTAGTTTTGATATGAACTAACTCTATTTGCTAAGGCTACGATGTAGCCTAACCATGAAGTTTTGAATCCTTCTAATAATGTTATTGAAATTATAATCCATTGTTGAGTATTTTATCATTGTTCTTAATTCGTTTAAATGCTTGATCACCATTTAAATGTCTTGTTAATTGTATTAAGACCAAGAGGAGATATGCAATGTTAGTTTCTTGTGATAAAATACCATATTCTACATGTTAATAGAGATATTTGCATGATTTATGTAACTTTGTTTAGAACTTTAGAAAATTCATAGAACTTAATGTACTTGCATGCTTTTAAATTCGCATAGAGATATAGTGGGTTATTGCATGGGGGTAATTTCGTTGGTGCTCGAAAGAGACCTTTGGATATGTTAGAATTTTTGGCTTTCAACTTGGATTGTGATCTTCAATAGCATGATTAATTAGGATTAGATTCGGAGTGGCTATGGTGAAATCGGATGCCTTAGTGTTTTAATCAATTGGTAAAATTTGTTATCTTATTTTCCTTGTCCTTAATATTGTTTTATTTGTTTAAGTTGTTAATTCAAATTTTATTCACTCTTCTTAGTATTCAGTTTTCCAAATAGAATTTAGGGTAGTAATTTCGGTACTTGGTAACTAATCATTCTCTGGTGGTTCGACACTCGTATTTCATCATTCTATTACTTGTCACGATTTCGTACACTTGCGAAAAATCACATCATCTGCTTCACAAGCCATGATGGTAAAGAAGAAGAGGCGTCCCACGGAAGAGTTTGATGAGGCTGGAAGTTGGAAGAGGAGTTATCAACCTGCTCCACCGCTGCCTTGTAGTATCAAGAAAGCTTTAATAATTCTGAAACAATGGGTGAAGGACGGCTTGGTGACTCTATCTATGCCAAGATTTCCCCAACATAAGGTGAAAAGAAGAAGGATAACTATTGCCAGTATCACTGCCATATGGGGCATAAGATTGAGGATTGTTTTTTCTTAAGAAGATTGTTTCAAGATAAGATCAAAAATAGGCAGCTTGAGCTACCTGGATCCGCATCGGTGCATGTTGACCTGTTGCCCAATCATGGAAAGGCGATTGTTAACGCCATCACTCATAAGGATGCCATGGATGCCATAATGGAACCTGATGTTGATCAACAACCTGATGTGATGATTCTGGATGATGAGGACAGAGGATGCCTACATCAGCATTTGGGTACTAATGCCAAGGTTGAGAGATTTTGTGATGATATGGCGTTCGGCATTCTAGCTAGAAAAGAAGTGACAAGAGCCCTTGTTTCTGTTACTGCCAAGCTAGGTGAACAGTGCTTCTCTGTGAGCACCGAGGCTAAGAAATTCTATCAAGAGGTATCAGGGACAATCTTGGCTGATTGTCCTGGTCACAACAGGCCTTTGTACTTGCCTACCACCATCAATAATGTTGAGATAAAACGGGCTTTGTTTGACCCCGGCTCGTCGATAATGTTTTGCCCTTCAAAACTTTACAAGCAGCAGTTATTCGTTCTAAGAGGATGGTGAGACAGCCAATGGAGGCGGTGTTTTTCAATAATGAAACTTGTAAAACGATGGGTCATATTACCATCGACTTGGCTATAGGGGGCATCCGATCGCTGATCAAATTTCATGTTGTTGATGCGTATGTTTCTTATCATGTGTTGTTGGGGAGACCATGGCTTCATCAATACAAAGCTATTTTATCCACCTAACACCAATGCCTGAATGCTAGATGACACAGTAAGAAGATCAAGGTAAAGGCCACTGTTGACCCCTTCGACCGAAACGAAATCCATTACGCGGAGGTCGTTTTCTTTGATGAGATAGCAGCTGATAGTGAGACTCAAGTAGCTCCCATCAGAGGGAAATACCTGCCCAAGTGGGAAGATCTAATGGCTGGCAAAGAGAAAGGAAAATCCTTGCGTAAGAGAAGCAAGAAGAATGAAGAAGGACAAGAAGCAAAGTGCGTAAGAGTACAGCGGGAGAATGGAAGCTTTTTCTATTGCTTATGACAGCGCGAGGAGTCGAAAGGGGAACAACTCGCAACGATCTAAAGCCTAACACAATCTCGAGTACACCCTCGTGTTTATCTGTGGAAGAGCTCTGGACCAACCCTGCTGAGGCGCCAGTGTCTTTGCAAGACGGATCGAATCTGTGGCCGAAGAAATGGAAGAAGTTAACATTGCTGATGAAGGATGAGCCATCAAGAACATCCTCATTAGCAAAGGAATAGGTACAAATGAAAGGGCAAATTTATTGGCACTCCAACGTGAATACAAAGATGTTTTTGCATGGGAATACTCGGAAATGCCAAGGTTGGATCCTAACTTGGTAGTACACAAGTTGAATGTCGACCCTGATGCTAAGCCGGTTAAACAAGCTCCTAGGGTGTTCAGGCCATACATTGAGTTGAAGATCAAAGAAGAAGTGCAAAAGCTGTTGGCTGCAGGGTTCATAAAGCCTATACAACATCTGACTTGCCTAGCCAACATAATGCCGGTCAAGAAGAAGAATGGGCAGATACGTTGTTGCGTAGACTTCAGAGATATGAACAAAGAATGCTCAAAGGATGATTTTCCATTGCCGAACATGGATGTCTTGATTGACTCCACTGCAGAGAATGAAATGTTTTCTTTCATTGATGGTTATGGCGGCTACAATCAGATCAAGATGGCGGCGTTCCGAATGCCTATGGGCAACTTTCATTTCACGGCCATGCCCTTTGGTCTTAAGAACACTGGCACTACTTACCTATGACCGCCATATTCCACGACATGATGCATAAAGAAGTGGAGGATTACGTCGATGATTTGGTGATGAAGTCAAAGGAACGAGGCCATCATGCGGACGTTCACAGAAGAGTGTTTGAGAGGTGTCGTCGCTTTAAGCTAAAAATGAATCCTATGAAATGTGCCTTCGGTGTCTCATCCGGGAAATTCCTTGGATTTCTAGTACTTAGTCGAGGAATCGATCATCCAAAAGCAGAGGCAGTGCAACAAATAGTTCCTCCCAAGAACCAGAAAAAGCTGAAGAGGCTCTTGGGGAAGGTATCTTACTTGAGAAGATTCATCCCAACTCTAGCAAGTAAGATCCATCCAATGACGCCATTACTGAAGAAGGCGAAGTTTGTATGGACATAGTAGTGTGATGAAGCCTTTGAGAGGCTGAAGCAATATATAACCACTTCCTTTACTATGTCGGCACCAATAGAAGGGAAAACAATGAGATTTTACCTAACAACGTAAGAACATGCATTTGGTGGGTTGCTCGCTCAAGAAAACGATACAGGCACAGAGAAGCCAATCTATTATACCAGTCGAACTCTGAGGAGCCCCAAACTGAGATACACCAGGGCCGAGAAGAGTTGTTTGGCGTTGGTACATACGGCATAAAAGTTCCGCCATTACCTGTTGGCCCATGAAGTTGAACGAATGACTAAGTCAAATCCTATCAGGTTCTTGTTGTCTTCGCCAGTCCTCTCTAGAAGAATCGCCAAATGGTTGATGTTGTTGTCAGAGTACGATCTAACTTATACCACCCCTACCAAGATAAGGAGCCAAGCTGTGGAAGACTTGATGGCTGCCTTCACTGGCAATTCTCCTGCTCCGGAGAATGATTTTGAGGATGTGTTCGAGGTAGCATCCGTCACTGATCTAGAGTCATGGACTCTTCAGTTTGATGGATACATTGTGAGGGGAGAAAGTGGCATGGGTGTTGTAATACTCTCACCTAATGGTGAAGCCACGTCTGCCGCATACAAATTACAGTTTCCTTGTTCTAACAATTCAGCTGAGTACGAAGCCCTAGTTTTGGGATTGCTACTCTCAAAACAAATAGGGGTAAGGAATTTGATAGTAAAAGGAGATTCTAACCTTGTTATCAAGCACATGCAGGGAGAATTTGCAGTCAAGGATCCAATAATGGCACAATATCGGACTGTGGAGCAAAGGCTACTACAAAACTTTGACGTGGTTAAATTTGAACACTCTTCCTCCACAACCAACAGACATGCGGATGCGTTGGCCACATTGGGCGCCTGACTTAAATTTGATGAGGCCTTAAGTCACGTGGAGGTTATCAAAAAGACGAAGCCAGTCACCATCAGTGAAAGAGTTCACAACAACGAAGAGGAAGATTGGAGAACTCAGGTCTTCAAGGATTTGCAAAATCCTCGCATTTCGGCTACTCCGATGAAGGGGTTGAAGAATTTTATAAACTTAAGAGGGGAGTTGTATCACACGGCGGCCACCGGAGTACTTAGTCAATGTCTTGGTCCTGAAGAAGCCACACAACGGCTCCATTCCATGCATAATCAGCAATGTTCTCAGAAGGATGCCGAAGCTTTGTATAGGAAACTTCAGCGGGCTGGTTATTAATATTATTGGCATACCCTGATGAATGAAGCCAATGAGCTACAGCAGAGTTGCCTAAGGTGCAATGGCGAGTATAACCGAGACAGTTTTATGGTTATCACAGGGGTTAACGAAGATTGGAGGCAGCCCTATATCGACTATCTACCTCTGGGCAAACTCCCCGATGAATATGATGCCGTTGAAGCAGCCAAACTCAAGAGGAGCGCCAGAAGGTTTTTCATTGAAGGAGAGTTCCTTTATTGCCAAAGCTGGACTAGGCCTCTCAGATGTCTAGCAAAGAAGGAAGCCGAGGATGTAATGCAGGAGATGCACTCCGGGGACTGTGGCGCCCATTAAGGATATCATCGCCCACTAAACCAATTGTTGCAGACAGGATAATATTGGCCCACTATGCAAAGAGATGTACACGAGTATGTGAGGCATTGCTACCAGTGCCAAATATTTGGCCAGAAGATTCACGCCCCTCATGTTGAGCTGCACCATATTTCAACTCCTTGGCCCTTTCATTCATGCGGCTTGGACTTGATCAGACCTATCAGTCCCAACTCAGGCGGTTATATGTGGATACTCACTGCTACAGAATACTACACCAAATGGGTGGAGGCTATTCCTATGAGACGTGCCATTGGAGCAACTATTAGAAACTTGATCCGAGACCACATCATCTGTAGATTCGGAATTCCTCAAAGGATAATATCCGATAACTGGACTCCGTTTGTCAACAAGGATGTTAGGCTAGTGACAAAATATTACAACATAAAACATATCAGGTCAACTCCTTACTACCCGAAGGGGAATGGACAGGTTGAAGCTACTAACAAGACATTGGTCAGGATTCTTAGCCGCATGGTGCACAACCAAGGAGGAAAATGGCACGAGAAGCATACTATGGCGCTATGGGTATATCGTATTACGAAGAGGACTTCGACTCAAAACTCTCCATTTGCCTTGGTCTATAGCAGTGACGTCGTTTTGCCAGTGGAAATCAAAGTACCTTCTGCTCGAGAAGTCTTGGCAACAGCCCAAGAGGATGATGACATCGATGAAATCGGCGGACAAGTCAAGGAACTAGACCTAGCTGATGAAAGGAGCAATGCGGAAGAGAAAGTCGTTGCATATCGAGCTCGTCTCTCCAGAGCATACAATAAGATGGTTCGCAGTTGCAATTTCAAGGAAGGAGATAGCTAAGGGCAGCTATTCATGTCGCGCCCATAGATCAAAATATCGTATCGTATAGCGCGTAACGCGCCATACATATCGTGTATCGACCAGGTCGATACGATACTCCTATGTAAAACACGATACAGTCAAAAAAATATCGTATCGTGCGATACGCTCAACTTATAGGGCGTATCGCGCGATAAGATTCGATAAGTCGAGCGTATCGCGCGATACAGCTCGATA
>JAUPMG010098714.1:0-12343 GCA_031762675.1 Pachysandra terminalis | reverse complement strand
ACAATCATCATAATCGTAAACATGAGGCATCCGAGTGCCCTATCCAAACCACATTCCCACGGAACATATACAAGGGAATCTCAATATGTCTAAACTCACAATTACATGAATAAATAAAACACCACAATTACCATTTACATTCAAATACATGTATTATGATAGTATAAAGCTAATAGGAGTGTTTGGGGGCCATGCTTACTCATTTCCCCAAAACCTCCTATTGCTCGGCCAAGACTAGAAATCCAAATTTCCGGGTTGAGGGGTCAAATTTTGCATTAGAGGTCTAACTGACCCGGAAATAGGCCAAACACGTGTAACTAGTCAAGATACACCCGCTCCCATTGGAATCACCCAATTTGGATCAGGCAACTGTTCAGCGGGGTGCGCGCCGAAAAGTACAAAGTATGCCAAATCAATTGGCACCTCGGGGTATGGTCAAAATGAGTCTCGATAGACGAGAAGTCAACTTGGTTTGGTCACTTACATAGTTTGATGACCTCTTAGGCTCTCCGAAAGGATTCGACGACCTCTTAGGCTCGCCTAGGCTACCCTCGGCGACAAAACCAGGGAGCCCTAAAAGTCTCTAAGATTTGGCGGACTCTTCGGCTCGCCGAAAAGGTCGCCAAAGCTCAGGGATGGTCCGAATGATCTGAAATTTCATGGGGAGGTTGTTCACACTCCCAGGAAGGCTCGATTACCAATATTTTGTGAATTAAGTTAGTCTACAATGGAGATTTGGGGTTTTGCCCTTATTTTCTCCACTTGGGTTTGGTTTTTCCACATATGAGGTCCAATATGATGGTCTGGTGTTAAGGGTTCCACATGCATCATAAATAATTGTCTAAATTCCAAGAAAAATGTGGGTATAAGGCAAACAACCCTTCTCCTAGGTCAAAATGTTAAAACACAACCGAAGAACACCTTCAAAGATAGGTTACTCAACATGGGGTTTCGTTGGAATAGCGTCGAGGTTGATTCGTCGTGTCTCCGCGATCTCCATAGCTCTCCCACAAGCTCCATGGCTCCAAGAGAAGAGAATAGAGGAAGAAGATGAGAGAAAAATGCTGAAATGTCTTAAGGCTTTCTATTTATAGGCTTTACGGGTCAGCTGTGAATAAGTTCAGCAGCGAGGGTAAAATGGGATTTCGGATTCTACATTTTTCGATAGGTCACCTAATTAACTTTTGTTAGAGGGCTTTTGCTGGTGGGTCTGAGGTGGATCTCGAGAGTTGACGGGTATGATTAAAAATCTAATCTAATTATTTAAATTTTAATTAATCTCTAAGGTCTATACTGACTAATCAGGTTGGCAACCTAAACTAATTAAATTCCTTAATTAGTCTAATGTCCTAAGGTTATGGACTTAATGGTTACTAATCCAATTTATTAGTAAACCTATTTTAAATATTTTAATTCAAACTTGGTTATTAATCTTAGTTAATTAAGGATAAAGGTTCGGGTCCTTACAGTCTGCTTCTTGGATCCCCAAGACACAACAGCTCCTCCCAGCGTAAAGATCCAATCAGTAGTGGATTTTGATTTAGATTCTACATTATTCCAACTAGCATCGCTATATCCTTCTAATACAGCGGGATATCCAGAATAATGCAAACCATAATCTATAGTCACCTTCAGATATTTAAGAACTCTAGAAACTGTTTTCTTGTGTTCACTACCTTGATTACTTGTAAACCAGCATAGCATACCTACAGCATATGCTATATCGGGTCTTGTGCAATTAATTGCATACATAAGACTCTCAATCACACTGGAATACTCTAATTAAGATTTACATCGACCAGTGTGTTTCATTAACTTGATATTAGGATCTATAGGAGTAGGAACTGGTTTATGATCAAAATGATCATATTTTCTTAGGACTTTTTCAATATAATAATATTGAGATACAATCAGTCCATTCCTTTTTCTTAGCATTTTAATTCCTAAGATTATATCAGCTTCTCCTAAATCTTTCATATCAAAGTCAGAGGATAAAAACATTTTTGTTTCCTCCACCACTTTAAGGTTAGTACCAGAAATAAGCATGTCATCGACGTATAAACAAATAATAACACAAACATTATCATTGAATTTACTGTAAACACACTTATCTACATCATTAACCTTAAAACTATAGGATAACACTAGTTGGTTAAATTTCTCATGCCATTGCATAGGAGCTTGCTTCAGACCATAAAGAGATTTAACTAATTTACAAACCTTCTTTTCTTGGCCTGGGAGAACAAACCCTTTAGGTTACTCCATATAAATCTCTTCTAAATCATCATTTAGAAAAGCCGTTTTCACATCCATTTGATGGATAACTAATTGGTGAATTGACGCAAGAGAAATTAAAACCCTAATAGATGAAATCCGTGCAACAGGTGCATAAGTATCAAAATAATCAATGCCCTCCTTTTGTTTAAAACCTTTGGCTACCAACATAGCTTTAAACTTATTAATTGAACCATTAACATTCAATTTCTTCTTAAATATCCATTTAGACCCTATTGGTCTAGCACCTAACGGTAAGTCAGTTAAGACTCAAGTCTGATTGGACATAATAGAAGACATCTCATCATTAATGGCTTCCTTTTAGTAAGGAGCATCACGAGAAGTCACAACATCTAAATAAGAAGACGGTTCATCTTCTACATTTAAAGCAAACATAGTTTTTTCTTTGCTTCACGTCTATCTCCTTCAACTAGATATATAACAAAGTCTGGTCCATATGTCTTATCAACTCTTTGTCTCTAACTCTTGCTAGGTTCAACGTCCTCAGAAGGACTAGGAACAGAACGATCTTTGGTAACATCCTCAATTAGTACAGGAGTATGTTCTGAATTCTCTAAGTTGAATTCATGAGAACTAGAACTAGTTTTATTCTCAAAGAACTCTACATCCAATGACTTGATAATATTATTAGAGTCTAGATTCAGAAATCTATACGCAGTACTATTTTTAGAATAACCTATAAAAGCATATTTATAAGTCTTATTTCCTAACTTAGCTCTCTTAAGATCAGGTATACGTACATAAGTAAGAGAACCCCATACTTTGAGACGACTCAAAATAGGTTTCCGATTAAACTAAAGTTCATAGGGAGTAACATGTAATCTCTTTAAAGGAATTTTGTTCAAAATATAACATGCAGACAAAATAGCTTCTACCCATAGAGAGTGGCAGACCAGAGCTAATTAACATTGCATTAACCATTTCAACCAAAGTCCTATTTTTCCGTTCAGCAACACCATTTTGTTGTGTGTATAAGCAGCAGAGGCTTGATGAATAATTCCACTAGATTCATAGAAATCTATAAATTCATTTGCAAAATATTCACCACCTAGATCAGAACGTAGGATTTTGATTTTACGGTTAAGTTTATTTTCTACTTCTGCTTGGAAAGATTTGAATTTCTCAAATACTTTATCTTTACTCTTTATTAAGTAAACATATATGCATCTTGAATAATCATCAATAAATGTTTAGAAAATATTTATTTCCTCCACTAGATATGGTATTCTTAAGATCACATACGTCACTATGTATAAAACCAAGTATTTCAGAAGTTCGATTAATTGATTTATGAGATTTCCTAGTAATTTTAGTTTGAACAAAAACAGGGCATTTACCAGAAATATCAAAATTTAATGCAGAAATTAAACTAAGATTAGGCACGCTCTTTATGTAATTATAATTTAAATGTCCTAATCTACCATGTCACAAAGAAATAGAGTCGGCAGTATAAACATAAGAGGACTCATTCATTGAATTCAATTTAATCTTACCATTACAAGAACACCCATGCCCAATGAAAACCCCATTCCTGGATAAGATGAACTTATCCGACTCATACATCAGTTTGAAACCTCTTTTATTGAGAAAGTCTCCAGATACAAGATTCTTGCTAATATCCGGTACGTGAAGTACGTTGACTAAGGTAAGAACCTTTCCTGATGTCAGCTTGAGTTCCACAGTGCCATTTCCAATAACTTTGGTGCAGAAGTTACTCGCCATCTTGACTCCTTTTCCATCACTGATCGCTTCGTATGTCTTAAAAAGACTACGATCCTTGCATATATGAATGGTTGTTGCACCCGTATCGAGCCACCATCCATTTTCAAAACATAATTGGCTTCCGACACTGTTGCAATGAATTTTTCCTCATCAATCATATTTACTTGACTTTTCATAAACTTCTTTCGAAGACGGCAATCTCGTATATAATGACCGGATTTCTCACAAAAGTGACAATTTCCTTTCTTTTTCTTGGTATCTTGCCTCTTGAATTGCTTATCATTCTTAGGCTTAAGTTTGGTATTCTTGGATTTTCCTTCCTCAACCAGATTTGCCTTTGAATGATTACCATTCGCATCATCATTCTTATCTCGATTTTGAGATCTTCCTCGATTCAAAGATGACGCTGCAGAAATTCCAAAGTATGACTCTTCTCTTCATGCTTAAATTTCTTCTTGTAGCCATTCCAAGTAGATGGGAGTTTAGCAATAATAACCCATACTTGAAAAACCTCTACAAGCTTTATTCCAGCAATTTTAAGATCACTTACGATAAGTTGGAGTTCATACACTTGTGCTAGAACAGACTTATCATTAGTCATCTTTAAATCAATATAATTATTAATTCAGAATTTTTGGTTACTTGCCTCTTCGATGCGATACTTGTTGTCTAATACCATCCACAGGAACTTTGCAGTAAGTATATGACGGTGTGCGTTGTAGACTGAGTTGGAGAAAGCATTCAAAATGTGTCATCTACACAGGAAGTCGTCTTCTTTCCTTTTCGTCTCTTCTCTATCAACTCGAGCGTATCAGCATCTGACAATTCTGGGATAGTCTCTAGACCATCATCAAGGATGTAGGCAGGCTTGAGAGTAGTAAGGAAGAAAAGCACGTTTTCTTGCTATCGAGTAAAATTATGACCATTAAAACGATCAAGACGTACTAGGTCTCGATTCATAACTTGAAGCGATGAAACTATTGAACCCTCCATTTGGTAAAAACTTGTCTAAAAAATTGTTGAAAAATTATGAAAGATCTGGAGTATGGAAGATAAAAATTAATCTGTATCATTGATCAACAAGCTTTGAGGCACGATTGGCTCACTTTCTTTTAGACAAGTTTCTACCCCTCCGATTTGATCGTGAATGCACTAAGGGGTTAGTGAGAAAATGTCTTCAGGATACAATGAAACCTCTGATCAAGATTTGTTGTGATTCTCGGATGTGCACCGTTCGATCACAACATGACACACTTTATAGGGACTGATGATACCAAACACTATTGAAAGTCTTGAAGAATCTCTCTCACACAATCATATGATTTGGGTCGAATTTTAGATGCTTGAATTACTTGGATCAACAGTCTATTTTTAGACTTACATGTGTCTTTTCACAATATGCATGTGCCTATTCACCAATAGACATGTGTCTTCTCACCAATAGGCATGATCTAGATCCAACGGTTTGGATTCTAATCTGAAAGGGCATGTATCCTTCCACTCATCATCCAACAGGTGCAATCAAAATCCTATGGCCATGATTTAATCCATGTAAATGCACCTATTCAGTTGACACATTTCTGATTGGATGCAACCTTTGGATCCATAAGGTGTGTCCGATCGGGGGTAAAATGGGATGATCTGAACCATCAAACCAAGCAATCAATCAACACTGTCCAACCGGATGGGACAAGAGATTTCAAAAAATATTTTCAACACAAAAACAAAACTAAAATTTATTTTGAAAATATCCAACAAAACCGACAACTAGTTCTTCCAGTCATGGTTTCAAGGATCGGATGGTCCACACCGGGATCGGCCAAGACCAATCCGATCCTAAGCCACGATACAACTAATGTATCAAGTGGCTTTGGATCGAACCGGTCCAGTGACAGGATTGGACCAACCCAAAGTTTATTTATTTATTTTTCAATTTATAAAACGAACGATCCAATAGGTATCGACCTAGACCGGTACGATACCGACTGGTCCCGACCAGTAGAGTTGGTCTGGTAATCAGTCTGACCAATCTAATTTTTTTTTTTTAAGGACGATCCGACTTTTAGATTGGCCTGTACCGGCCAGTATTGCCGATCCAGGTCCCAGGACCGGTCCAATCTCAGATACCGAGACTTAAAATCCTACTTCCGATTAAGGCGGAATGAGATTTTTATTGTGGTTTCGGGTTTTTAGATTGATAAGTTACCCTTTGTCAGGGCACAACATGACATCATGTGATTGTAGTAAGGTTGTATTCTATTAAGCTACGCCTAATAAAGCGTATGCCATCATTGTCAAACAAAATATTATAACCTTGATTACAACACCAATCACATTTTTTATCCTTCTCATGCCCAAAAAAAAAAAAAAAAATCACGTTTTGCGTATTCCCCTGAAGTATTGAGGAAGTTGACAAAAACAAGGAACAAAAACAAGGAAGCTAGACGTGAAGCGTATTCCCCTGAAGTATTGAGGAAGTTGACAAAAACAAGGAACAAAAACAAGGAAGCTAAACGTTCACGTCAAGCATCTATTAGTCTAAGGATGGCAACGGGGGTTGGTTTTGAAGAACTCCAACCTGTTCCTAAAGTAGTCCCCTAATACTAAATCCTCTCTTAATCTTATCAGGGCGGTAGTGGGGCGAGTTTGACCCGGTTATAAAGTTATTTTAAAAATAAATATTTTTTAAGTTAAAATTTTTAATATTTTAAATATATTTTTAACATATACGCAAGGATAAATTTCACAAATCTCTTTTGAGGTTTGGTATTATATCCATATACCTCCCTTATCCTTCTCAAAAGGACAAATACATCCCCTCTATTATTTCGAATATGGATCACCCTTACACTAACAGAATTTAAGAGGAATCATCAATTTTTACAAGTTTTAGATTATTTTGCCCTTGTATTTATAAACCTACTATACCACCACTGCCATCAAGGCCATTGGTGATGGTGGTGGTGGTAGTAGTGATAGTGAGGTGATAGTGGTGGGGATAGGGTGGTAGGTTTAAATACAAAGATAAAATAGTTTAAAACATGCAAAAATTGATGATTTCCAATAAATTCTATTAGTACTGTTAGTACAAGGGAGGTCTATCTCGGAATGGAGATAGTAGAGGGGATGTATTTGCTCTTTCAAAAAAGATAGGGAAGTTATATAAGTATTATACCAAACCTCAAGAGAGGTTGAGCCAAACCCTAATCCGCTCCTAACTCGATTCATAGGTTACTAAATCCAAACCATTAAGGGCAAGGCAGGTGTTCCGTTTAACCCAACCCATTGCCATCCCTATCTACTACCCAATTACAATACTTTTTCTTTTTTGTGGGTAAGGACCCAATTACAATCCTGATATGTCAAGCAATCAACTGAACGGCTAAACCGGATTGGTCCATGCGGTCTAACAGGTTTTGAACTGTGGTCGGTTTTCAAGTTCCGAGTCTGTTCCGGTTTGCACTTCATATAAATTAAGAAAGAGTCGCAACCCGGTTAAATAATAATACACGCAGATGTTTCTATGCAAGTGCTAAAACAAAGGTTGAGTCAATAAGAGAAAGTTGGCTAAAGCCAAAGTATCTTGACTAAGTATGAACCTCGTCAAACGCTCACTTTGGCTGACCACAAAAGCATGAAAAAATCAAAAAGAAAGATAAACAGCTTTCACATTAAGTATGGAGTTGTAGATGTTAGGTGAGTTGTAGATGTTAGGTGATTACCAACCAAAAAATAAAGATGTTATTGATGTGGAGACTGATGTAAGGCAACCGGAAAGTACTGATAATCTGCTTGTATTGAGCGCCGGTTGAGCTTGGCATTGAGCTCGTGGGTTGCATTGAGAAATTTTCCGGCCTCAAGTTTTTAGGGATTAGGGATATAATAATAATTTTATTTCTATTATGTTTAGTTCTAATTATAATATATTTATTTATACTTTCGTGACTGTTTTTTATAACACCTTATTTTGAGATTGGAGAATAGTAGAATTGGGTGTGCATTGAGCGGACGTAGACAAAATTTGTTGTACCGCATAAATCTGTACCGTTGTTTGCTTGATTTCTTCTTCATCGTTTTATCTTTCTTTTTTAACAGGAGATGTTCCAAATGAACTCGTTCGATGAATGGTTCACTTTGTGCCACATGTCACCCATGCAAAGCATCCGAATCACAACTCCTGATCTTACGAGAAAATAATCTCGATAGAATATTGTGGGTCTACGGGTTAGAGAATATGGGCAGAGAGACCCGCAACTCAGGACCCGTCCCTAGCAGCCTTGCTCAAAGTAAGATTTTGACATCTCACCATTATAGCCGTTAATAGAAACGTAACAATCCGTTACTTTCCCATCTATTGTCATACTCCAATAGAGGAAAGAATAAATGAATCTTCATAGATTTGCCAAAATAAAGAATCAAACTCCGTCACTTCAAAAAGATGAAAGGAAAGGAGAGAGTAAGAAAGAATCACATAACTGCAAAAGATACATGAGAGGGAGAATTCAAAAAAAAATTGAAATCCAAAACTCCCCCACCACGATTTCTCAAAAGAATTTCGTTGGGTTTTGTTTCAATAAACAGAATAAAGAAGGAAATCCAAAAAAAAATTGAAATCCAAAACTCCCCCCCACCACGATTTCTCAAAAGAATTTTATTGGGTTTTGTTTCAATAAACAGAATAAAGAAGGAAATTGGTAATACTTTGATCTGAAACTACCCATCCTGGCGGAGACATCATGAGTGGCAAACATTAACAAGAAACTTACTTTCACTCTCTTTTCACATTACTTTCACTTTCCTTTTCTTTTGACGCTAACCAAACGTAGCCTAAGAGAAAATTGAAAAAGCCGAAATACCTTGACAAAGTATGAAGCTCGTCAAAGGCTCACTGTGGCTGACCACAAAAGCATGAAAAAGTCAAAAAGAAAGATAAACAGCTTTCACATTAAGCATGAAGTTGTAGATGTTTTTATGTGGAATCTGATGCTACTGAGGCAACCGAGAATTACTGATGGGCTGCAAGCACTAAATATCGGTTGAGTTTGGCATTGAGCTCGTGGGGGGTTGCAAGTGGTAGTGCTCTTGACCCAAATTTTTTGGGGGACTAGGGATATAATAGTAATTTCACTTCTATTATGTTTATTCCTAATACCAAGTTATTTATTCATACTTTGTGGCCGTTCTTTGTAACAAATTATTCTGATATTGAAGAATTGTAGAACTGGGTGTGCATCCGTGGAAGTAGACAAAATTTGTCGAACCACGTAAATCTGTGTCATTGTGTACTTGATTTCTTCTTCATCGTTTTATCTTTCTTTCTTAATAGCAGATGGCACAAATGGACTTGTCCTATGAACGGGATGAATGGTTCAATTTATGCCACGTGTCACCTATGCGAAACATCTGAATAGTAACTCCTAATCTTATGAGAGGATAATCTTGATAGAACACTATAGGCCCGTGGGTTAGAGGCCATGGGCAGAAACCCGATACTCGAGACCTGCTCTCCAGTAGCCTCACTTAAAGGAAGATCCTGAACACCTAGCCGCTATAAACGAAACGGAATTTTCTGTTATAAAAATCCTGGTTATACTCTTTTTATGTAAACATGAGCACAACGTGTCCTAGGGGGCCCACTACATTAATTGGTAACCTGACAAATCGATTAATGTGGTGGGTACCCTAGGATTCATCCTTTTCTCAGGGATTTTAAATTGGCAGGCCACCGGTGAACCCCCGAGACATGTGTTATGCTCATGTTTACAAAACAAGAGCGTATTAGGGATCTTCATAACAAAATCTCCCTCTCCCTTATAAGTCGTTATTCGTCCCTATATATATACTCTCATTCTGTAGCTCATTCTGTAGGTAGACGAAAATAGGTGTGAAAGAAGTCTAACGCCTCTCCTCAACAAAATCCCTTTTCTCGTCCTCCCAGAATGCCTGGAGTGGACTCTTTCCCTCCTACCCGTCAAGCCCCGACCCCACATCACCAAAAGTACCTACAAAAGCTAACTAAAATAATTCCAGGATTTAAGCAGTTCTTCCTCTTCCAATTCATAACTAGAGAATACTAAAGATGTTGAACATGATAGCCATTTAGAGCCTTTAAATTTAGGATTCAGGAACCCTTTATCTGTAAACTGCAATGTTATCAGAATCAGATTTTTTTTTTTTTTTTTTTTTTTTTAATTTAATTCACAGGACCCTAACTAGACCTCATCAGTTCAACATAGATCAAAGAAGAATCACTGATGAATGGGGATACTCGTTGACTGCTGCTGTTCACTGAATCAAAATTGTTCATCCATGCCATTAATTTTCTTCTTCAGATCAAGCTGATTTAAGAACAAGTCCATTCATCCAAAATAAAAGAATTCATACCCAACAGAAGAAAGAATAAGTGAATCTTCATAGATTTGCAAAAATAAAGAATCAAACTCCCTCAATTCACTAAAAGGAAAAGGAGAGAGAAAGAATCACATAACAGCAAAAGATACATGAGAAGGAGAGTTCCAAAACAAATTCAAATCCAAAACTCCCCCACCATGATTTCTCAAAAGAATTTTGCTGGGTTCCGTTTCAATAAACAAAATAAAGAAGGAAATCAGTAATATCAAGATCCTTTGAACTGAAACTACCCAACCAGGCAGAGACATCGTGAGTGGCAGCATCCTTGTTGCCGGCGGTACCGTCACCGATAAATAGCCGGTGGTTGTAGTAGTCGCCGGCGTTAGTCGGAGGGTGGTAGTACAACCGAGCCGTTTGAGGACAGTGAGAGTGAAATCGAGCTACAATTCTCAACCCAAAATCCAATATCTCTACATACTTCCCCATCTCGCTCTCTAGAATCTCTACCTTTCTCTTCTTGCTTTCTCTCTCTCTAAAATGATTAATGGATAGAAGAGAAAGAAAAAGAGAATGAACAAAGAATGAAAATGGAAGAAGCTAAGTTTTTTTTTCCTACTTTTTTTGGGTAAGGGAAGAACCTGAATTTGCTTTGGAGAGAAGGAAGAACGAAGTCTACTTATAGCCTTTCTTTCCTCTACTTTGTCTCACTTTCCTTTCGCTTTCTTTTTCCATTATTATTTGTGTGAAGGTCATGATTCAGTGATGTACAGAGCAGTGAGGGGACATGACCAAAAAGATAAAATAGGAACAATGTGTGGACCCCACTATGGATTGACGGCTAGGATCTAGTTTGTAGTATGGTTGTATTCTATTAAGCTATGCCTAAAGCGTATGACATCATTTCCAAACAAAATATTTTAACCATAATTACAACACCAATCACGTTTTTATCCTTCTCTTGCCGAAAAAAAATAAAATAAATAAAAATCACGTGTTTTTTGGGTAAGGACCCAACTACAATCCTGATATGTCAAGCAATCAACTGAACAGCTAAACCGGATCGGTCCATGCGGTCTAACAGGTTTTGAACCGTGGCTGGTTTTCAAGTTCCGGGTCTTTTCCGGTTTGCACTTCATATAAATTATGATATTATTAACAATTAGTGGGTCCCACCACCTTGAAGGTGCTTCAAAAAGAAGAAAGGGTTGCAACGCGGTCAACTAATAATACACCCCAGATGTTTATGCAAGAGCTAAAACAAAGGTTGAGTCAATACGAGAACGTTGGCTAAGCCAAAGTACCTTGACTAAGTATGAACCTCGTCGAAGGATCGCTTTGGCTGACCACAAAAGCATGAAAAAGCCAAAAAGAAAGATACAGTTTTCACATTAAGCATGGAGTTGTAGATGTTGTTAGGTGATTACCAAAAAAAAAAAAAAAAAGAGATGTTATAAGGTGGAGACTAATGCTAATGAGGCAATCGGGAAGTACTGATGATCTGCTAGTATTGAACACCGGTTGAGCTCAGCATTGAGCTTGCGGGATTGCCCCAGCCCAAAATTTTTGGGGGACTATGGATGTAATAATAATTTTATTTCTATTATATTTGGCTCTAATTACAAGGTATTTATTCATACTTTCGTGATTGTTTTTTGTAACACATTATTCTGAGATTGGAGAATAAAAGAATTGGGTGTGCATTTGTGGGCGTAGGCAAAATTTTCAGAACCACGTAAATTTGTGTTGTTGTGTGCTTGATTTCTTCTTCATCGTTTTATCTTTCTTTCGTGATAGAAGATGGCACAAATGGACGTGTCCGATGAACGGGATGGAGTGTTCACTTTGTGCCATGTGTCACTCATGTGAGGCATCCGAATCGCAACTCCTAATCTTATGAGAGGATAATCTCGATAGAACACTGTGGGCCTGTGAGCTAGAGGCCATGAGCAGAAACCCGTTGCTCGGGACCCGCTCT
>JAUPMG010098703.1:0-12343 GCA_031762675.1 Pachysandra terminalis | reverse complement strand
CCCAGACTTCCGTCTGGAGTGAAGGTTACGGGTTTGGATTCGGGTCGCCTATGAGGTGTCCGGTTCGGGACGTGACATTACTGTCCATGGCATGTCCTCGACTGTTCCTAACATGATATGTAAGTAATGGAGGAAGAAGGACTAGCTGTCCTTCGTTTCTGCCTCCACTACAACAATTGCAACTGGAAAAAATCTACTGTTCCCATCCAATGCTATAGCAGCTAGTATAACTCCACCAAATGGACCCTTTAAATGGCATCCATCCAGCCCAAGGAAATGTCGACACCCTTCAAGAAGACCCTCATTCATTGATGCAAAGCTAACAAAGAACCTCTTAAAAGAGGGAGCCAAGTTGATGTTAGGTTTATTTAATGCAATCTTCACTAAACTCCCAAGATTAGTAGATCTAATAGCTTCAGCATATCGCAAAATCTTCCCATGACTTTGAATGGCTTCCTGTTGCATCTTCCAAAGCTCTCTTCCTTGCCCTCCAGAATTGCATGTTACTTGGCTCTACCCCGTATTAAGATTGAATTTTAGCTTTAATTGAATTGATCTTCATTTTTTGGTTAACAGGAACACGTGAACCAATCTTTTTTGCTATCCATGCAGATGTGGCCTCAGCATTTTTATGCACACTGTAGACACCACCATCCCACCACCCACCCCCACCACTACCATCACCATCCCACCACCATCACCCCACCACCACCACCTCCACCTCCACCATCATTACCACCATCACCGCCGACATCATCACCACCACCACCACCCGCACCACCACCACCACCTTTGAAGGATATAGGTGTGCAAAACTTATGCATGAGCATGAGATTTTATAGAAATAATTTTAGTTAAGAAGGGAAAAAAAGTGGAATTATTTTGCTAAAACTCATTTTAGTAAATGTTAACCAAACATCTATTTTACGTTGGAACTTATTTTGTAACATGCTAACCAAACACAATCAAGAAATCTTCAAAATGAGTTATTGGAATGAGTTCTCGAAATGAGTTCCTAATCCAGAATGGAAGACAAACAAGGCCTTAATATTTTTTCCTCCACTGTTTAAGCATCATATCTATCATCGTGTGTCTCTTATTTCATTACATTTTTTTGCTTCTAATTCAATGTCTTTAATGGAATAATTAAGTTTCTCCATTGTTAGTAAAAAAATCATAAATCGAAGATACCTACCCCGCTTATAAGTTACAAAATAAAAGCAATGGGGTGAATTAACGGGTAACTCATCCTGCCTCTAATATTTTGGATTTGGTAACTCATAAATTTGGTTTGATTTTTGCTCAACTCATCCCTAAGCTACCGTTGCCATTTAACTATATTTTGATTAGATATATTTTATAAGTAAAGTTAAATATATATTTAACTTGGAACATAACATTTATTTATAATAAATGTTTTGTCTGGGACCTAGATCTTCAGTCTCTTGCTTTTATCCTTAACAGATACAAAAAGCAGATTTGGTGCACAAATGATCGGTATCTTGTTGTAGAATATAGGGGTTGTAAACATGGTGAGAAGAAGAAATAGACGAAAATGGGTTTAAAAGGCTATGCAAAAAATTATAATAAAATAAATACAAAAATTATATATTTTTTATGAACCGAAGCGTGACAATAGCACTGTCTTTGAAACCAAATTTGCTCCTTTTTGGATCGTATTTGTAGTGTACTGAGTCTAGCGGTTGGCCTCCAAAATTCAGCGATTTTTCCTTCCAATATATTAAAGGTCGTACCAAACAAAAGACAAATAAGAATTTGTAACACTTGACTAGAGTTAAAGTATAACAATTAATAATTTCCTAAATTTAATTAACAAATTTCATTTTTTTACTATACATATTTTTCTTGAAGGTATTTTTTTTTCTTTCTATTTTTTCAAAACTTATTAAAGCCCAAAACAAAATGTAGAAATTAATCAAATTACTTAGAAAAGTTAAGCAGAGAAAGATGGACGTTTTGAAAGGAAAGAAATTTGATTGAGAATAAATTTGTAATAAAATTAAAGATCGAGATTTGACATATAATATATTTGAGAAAGAGAGAAAATTTAGGTAGTAGGTAATAGGATTTTATTAAGATTTTGAAGATATGTTTTTGAAAATAAATTAAAGAGATAGAAAAGCTGAGGAGATACGTTGGGAAAGATATTTAAAGAGGTGGAGGAGATGGGAAGAGTGAAAGTCATTTTGATTGGTTTTTTAATGTCATAACTAAGTTAAAGAGGAAAGAAGATAGTGTCCACATTAGCGCTACCTGGAGGAGAGAGAAACAAATGCACGAGGGGACTATTTTAGTATATATAATCATATATAACCTGTTTTAAAAGAAAAAAAAGGAAAAAATAGCGTCACTTAAAAACAAATTAGAAAATAAATATACAAAAAGCCTTATTCAAATTGAGAATACAAAAGAATTGCCAAACATTATAAGGGCTACACGTTTTTCTCTCTTTGTCCATAATATAAGATTTCAAAAGGGTTTAGGGTTTAGCTTTTAGGATTTTATGGTTTAAGGGTTTTGGGTTTAAGGTTTAGGCTTTAGGGTTTAGATTTTTTTCGGTTTAAGGCTTAGGACTTTAGAGTTTAGGGTTCATTTTTGGGTTTAAGTTTTATTTTTAATATTTATTTAGGGCTTTAGGGTTTAGATTTTTGGGTTTAAGGTTTATTTTTATTTATTTTTTTGGGACAAATTAACTTACAGAAAAAAAAAAAAAACTCTGTTGTTCTTCACTAATTATTGCTCTATGATTTATGTTTGAGGACAGAAATGAAATTTTGATTAGAAACATCTCTATTTTTCTTTATTTATATGAAATAGATAGTAAAATTTCATCAAAATCTTCTTATGAAATGTAGATGATTGTAATAAAATAATTTGATTTTTAAAATTTATTATTTTAATCAAAATTAATTATTTTAACAATTTTTTTTTTTTTATTTTTGTTAAAATTGTACGAAATCTTTAAAAACAAAATTTTAGGATTTCGATTTTTTCTACTAAAACGAAATTGAAATTTACAACCTTGACATATATTAATAAATAAGTATGGTAGTAAATGAGCTAAACCGAGCTTTGTCCAACTCAATTCGAGCTCGTAAACCTTGAGCAAGACTCGGACTCAGCTCAAACTCGTTAAAATTTTTGGGCTCATATTTTGGGTTCAAGCTCGATTCACAAAAAATGTCAGCTTGTAAAAAATCTTTGATTAGTTCAAAATATATCTATACTACATGTTTGGATTATTATTATATTACATAACATGTCTATACTATTAAGGTACATAATCCATTGAAAAGTGTGCCAAACTTTTCCATTATTTTGACAAAAAAATCAATCATATTTTTCTTTTTTAAGTTAATTTGAGGTCATTTTAGTAATTGTACTTGCAAGACAAGGCAATTGTATAGATTTCTCTCCCGGTCTGAGATAGATCTCAAAGGGTCTTCTCTTACTAATGACAACATTTTAAATCTTCAGGCTCCAAATCCATCATGGCGCTCATTCCAAGCATCTTCCAGCAGGTGAAGCAATGTCATCTGGATATCTGGGATTCTTTCAAGGGCTTCTCCAATTCGATACATCCTATGCTAATATGTACCCAGTTCGGCCAGGGAAACATCAGCGTTTGCAACCATCCATGTCTTCAAAGCCGACTTTTCGGGGATTAAGAAAGAAGAGGATAAAGTGGAAGTGGAAGTGGAAAGAATTCTGCAGATAAGCAAAGAAAGAAATAGAGAACAGGAGGAGAAGAAGGATAAGTGGCATCGGGTCAAGGGAAGCAGTGGGTAGTTCATCCGCCGGTTCCGGCTTTTGGAGAACGCGAAGATCGATCAGGTGAAAGCTATCATGGAGAACGGTCACAATGTGTTACGATCCTAAGTATTAAGTGGTTAACTAAATGAGTTTCCATAAGTCCTGGAGATTTTGGAACAACAGTTAAGTCTGTAACAATTGGTGTTAGAGCTAGCACCACGTCACGGGTTCGAGTCACGGAAGAAACAATTATAGGCTAAATTAAAATGTCTTGGTATTATGTATGGGCATGGTGCTGAAGTCAATGGATACTGATAGATGGGTGGAGTCACCAAAAGTGAAAGGGCCACCATCGGGCCAGTGTCGATAAAGTGGGCCGTCGTAGATGTCGATTGTAGAAACGTGATAGTGTTTCGATCCTAAGTGTTAAGTGCTTAACCAAATGAGTTTTCATAAGTCTTATGGCTTTTGGAACAACGGTTAGGTACGTACACAATGATTGTTCCTAAGGAGGAGGTGAAGAAGCCAAGGTTAAACATCAAAATCTCTTGTTAAAGTCGGTCTTTGCGTGAAGTAAGTAAGTGTGTGTATGTGAGCGAGTTTAATATGGGTTGTGGTTTGGGTTTGAGGTTTTGTTAGATAAAGATGTGCGTCTCCACGTTAACAATTTTATCCCTAATCACTTTAAGCTTTTAGAAGGACAATAAGGGAAAGAGTAGTTAATTACCTCTACTGGTAAGAAGGATATGGAGAAAGATGACCATCAACACTATCTGATAAGTTAATGCTTTATAGTTCATTGTTACTTAAAGAAGTGAAGATGCAAAACTCAAGCATTATAGACCATTGGATTGATGACCTAATTTAAAGTTGATTATCAACAAATTCAAGAATTCTACTCTATTTAATTAATGACTCTTTCTAGAAGTGATGATCAACATCTGATACATTGACTTTGTCTGACCATTGATTGGGTTAAATTGAAAGGTGACGAGACCATCATAGGGTTATTATTGACTGCATAGTATTATGCTTTCTTCGTATTTCTACAAGGATGTGGGTTTCATTATTTTGTGTAATTGGTAGGGTCTTGAACTTCTACGTTTGATGGGTTCGGACATATCTATGGTTTATATGTTATCAAGTATAGTATAAATATAGATATTTGGTTATTTATATATAACCGTAACATAATTTATCATCATAAACAAATTGAATTATAGGTTATATTTATCATTCTTGTAAGGTCCTAAATAATTAAAAAAAAAATTAATAACTTTTAATATTCAAATATTAATACATAAATATTAAATACCTTACAAAAACGATTTATCTCTTTAACATCTTTAAAAAAGAAAAACTTTAGAAACTTCTAAAGGTCATAAGTGCAGTACTGCACGTGCCATCCGCTAGTATGTTTAATATCAATAAATTATATAGGGTATAAGAATATAGATGTAGGTCTGTAAATGGATCGGATTCGAAGCGGATTTTGGTGACTCCGAATTTGATTTGTTAAGAATTAGAATAGATCCGAATTCGAATTCGAATCCGAGGGATTTTCATAAATTCTATTCGAATTTGAATTCGATTATGATCCGATATCTGAATCCGAAATCCGATTTGATCCGAATACCAAGTATGTGCAAAATCTGAAACTGTTTTTTTGACAAACCTAAAACTTTTTTTTTGAAAAAGTAATTCCATTGATATATAAAAACATTAAGAGATTACAAGATAGTTACAAGCCAAACTATAGGCCAACTAATGGATACCAAAGTCCAAAAAGCCAAAGAAATAGGCAGTGTAGGTCAAAACACAGAAAACCATAACAGCAAAATAAAAGAAAACCTAAAACAAAATAAGAAGAGATGATGATGTACTGTACCTGGTTGTGACTGTGAGTTCCGAGATGTGTTGAATCCTTTGAGACTTTGGCTTGAGATGAAATGGAAGAATATATGCGTTTTTAGCTATGGAGGAATAGATGTAGAATCCATAGTTAGGTTTTAGGGTTTTTGGCTGAGAGAAAAAAAGGAACTAATGAGAAAGAGAGAAAGAAGAGGGAACTTTTCACCAAAAAAAACAAAGAGAAAGAAGAGGGAACGACATATTGCTTTTGTTTAAAAAAAATATAATATTAATCATTGATTTTGTCTTAAATGATTTATTTAATATATTAAACTAATATATATATATACACACACACATTGGTGGAAACCTCGTGCGATGCACCGGCCAGTGTGAAGAATTGAACCATAATCGATAGTTTTATTATATATATATATATATATATATATATATATATATATGTTTCTTAATAATAATCTTTAACATGATTAAAAATATTGATTCTTGATGTTCTTCAGATTGAAACCCAGAACCTTCACCAGGTAGTACCTAAAAATAAAAGAATTCCTATTACACCCAATAGTTCCATTAGTCTTCTTGAGCAATCCAATATCCAATGTCCCCGAATTTGGTTACAACTCTTCCCATAAGTTCCCTTTTTGTTGGTAAAAGGTTCCAATTATAAACAAAAGTTGTAGAATTGACTGGTTACAATTAGGCCACCATAATACTTTTTTTCCAATGCCATCTCAACGTTTGAAGCTAAGAACAACTGCTCACTCACCTTGAAGCTAATGTTTTTAGCAGAGAAATAATTAGCCAAAATGGTAACAGAAGCCGTTTTATATTATAAGTTGGTAGCTATTGGTCATTTGGCCCACGGTCACCGAAATAGACACTACGTCTCCATCACAATGCTACAGGTCTGTAGGATCAAGAAGAACGTTCAAGTTTTAAATTGCTGAATGCACCTACAGGTCCATCAAATTGCAAGAAACTTCCGAGATGTGGATTTCCCTTAATATCAGAAGGTTTAACTTCTCAAACAGGGATGATGGCAAGTTGTAGAAAGATATTAAAAAATGTTATTGTTAACGTTATTATTTTGCAAATTAAGTTAGGATCGAACCAAATTTGGCTTGATCATGAAATAGGGATTAGTTCTGTTACCAAAAAAATACTTAAAAAGGAAATTGCAAGGCAACGAAAACAACCACAGGGAAGTTGGCAGGGTGGTAAGGCGCTTGGTGGGGTGAGGCGCAGGCCTTAGCCCGGGGTTCACCCTTGTGTCTGGCCCACGAGTGGGACGCTCACACAGCATGTTTGGGGACGCCACCCTCTTCCCTACATGTTTCTTCCTAACCAAAAAGAAAGGCAACAAAAACACAATTCCAATATTATGAAACAATCCTCATTTTTTTCTTGCAACAATTAAAGATAAAAGTGACGTTGAGTCCAGATATAGCTTATACTACCACTACCATTTTACATATTCGTCTTTGGTAGACATCTAACTGTATCAGCATAAAGCCTAGCATGGAAGGAAGAACATACATTGACGAATCAAAATCAAATTAAACCAGTATGCTTGGCCATAGTTGGCATAAGATTTTCCAGATATCAAACAGCAGGGATTATCCACATATACACCTCAAGAATCCAGTGTTGTCCATCTTGCCCATAGGTTCCTAAGATTGTTTCCCCCTTTTGCAAAACAAATCAAATAATAAAGATCAAGACTAAGTTTTTGAAGTTGGTAAAGAACAATTGTGGATTTCCCCTAAAATTTAAAATATGATTCACAAAACAAAATAGAACTTTTTTCCATTTTCGGTATTATTCACCTTCCAATAAATGCAATCTAAATTCATGAATGCGGGAGAGTGTGAATAAAATGCATTAAGAAAACTGAATCCTTGAGCCAAGAGGAAGTTTGGATATGAGGATTGAAGATATGATATCCAGATTTGACAATATTGTCCAAAAGGAACTCTTGTTTGTCACTTTAATTTGCTGAATCATGATAAGAGGAGGCAATCCCTTGGAAATGGAAGTTTAGGGGCTCTCCACAAAAAGGGCGAACATAGTCCCATACCCACTAAATCTTGAAAATGCATTAAACATGAAATACACATAAATACCTAGAGGCCACTATATGATGGTTCCCATTGATGATTTATATATCCTAGACCAGAAATGCATCTGTATATCATAATATACTCAATGTTATAACGATGTCGATAATCATATATACAGCTCTAGGTATGATATTCTCCTAGCAATGAAGGTAATAAGAGAACCTTTTCTACCTTCTTCTGCTAGTGTCAAAGAACTATTTTTTGTCTTTTACAAAGAAGTTCATTAATTATCACACAAGATGAAAAGATAACTATTTGTGATTGCAAGCACCTATTAAAATAGCAAACTAACAAAATTCTTTTATAGTATCACATTCTAAAAGCAAGATGAAAGGGGCTTCTACATGAGGTCCAAGCCAATACATATGGTGACCAATGAAGGAGGATCAAGAGTGGATCACAATCATATTTATATCTTCTCCCATGTCATTTTGTGGCACTTACCATGAAAATACCAAAAACTTCAATGTTGCTGCAGAGAAGTGTAAAAAGAAACATAAATTTGAATGTAGTGGAAAACCAAATAAAATAAAATAACAGAGACAGTATAACAAATGATTTGACTAAGAAACGGAGAAGAGGTACCTGTGTAGATGATCATAAGACCTTGATATAACTGTCGATGTCTTTGTTATAAAGAGAACCCATCTGCTTTATCTCGGGAAAGCCATCCTGAGAATCAAAGAAGCTCTTGGGATGGTGCTACATTAAGGGATTAGCTCCATAAGTTGTAAAAGCGCTAGGGCCTAAGGGTTATATAAAGAGATTAGGAGAAAGGGAAGCTAGCAAAAAAATAGGAGGGAGAGAGAGTCGTGCAGTGAGTGTAGAGAGAGAGAGAGAGAGAGAGAGAGAGAGAGAGAGAGAAGTAAGGAGGATATATCTTTTTTGGTTTGAAAATCAATTTGAAAATTTGAAAACGCAAGTCAAGAGATAAGCAAAAAATGATATGTGAATGAGTGAATTTAGGAAAAGAGATAGTTATGAGCAGGAAGGTTAAAACGTGGAGTTTAGAACGTGGAAAAGTGGGGTTTAGTTTCCAACTTAAAAGGTTAAAACGTGGGAAAGAAAAAAAAATGTGGGACCCATAAAATCTGACTGGTTATTTCTTAATTTTAATATAAAGAAAGAGGGTACTTTGATTGGTTAGTTTCCAATTTAGGAGGTTAAAACGCGAGAAAGAAAAAAAAGGTGGGACTCATAAAATCTGATTGGTTAATTCTTAATTTTAATATAAAGAAAGAGGGGATTGTGACTAGTTAAATTTGTGATTGGTTAAATTTTTTCCTTTGTATTTTTAGAAAAGATAGAGTATTCTGATTGGTTAGAAATTTTTGTTTTGTATTTTTAAAAATCAAAATTATGAGAAATTAGGATTCAGGGAGGGAAGACTTGAGAGGCCTCCTCTGGTATATATATATATATATATATAATCGAATCAGATCTATAAAAATCCAAATTCGATTTGATTATAATCGGGTTTTTCGGATTTAGATCTTAATCGGATCTCGAATCGAAAAATTATTACCAAATCTGACTTGATCAGATTCGGATCAAAGTCCAATTTATTGACAGACTTATATAGATGTATAATTTCATAAACAAACCAAACCGAGTTGAGTCGAGCCTACTCAAACTCGGCTCAAGCTCCATAAGATAGTGGGTTTTTTTTTTCGGACTCAGTTCTCTTATTTGGATAGAGGGCTTTGATGAGCCAGAATTTTGAACGCTGATCCTCTGTGCTGAATCTCGTGTGATGAGAGAATATGCTGGGAAACTCTCCCAACGGGACAATTATAATTTTGCTTACTTTATGAGGATAAATTATAATTTTACCTTGTTGAGTTTCCCAGCACACGGTCAGACGGGTGTCCGCACAGAGTATCCGCACTCGTTAAACTTTTAGGTAAAATCATTACCGCCGTTACCTCTAGGTCGTCGGAGCTATTTCTTAATAGATCAATCGATACGTCTACGTTGTCGGAGCTCCATCCGGAGCTTCTAGAGATCATCGCCGGAAAACAAATCAACTTCCATGGCTATTGCTACCTTACTACCTAAACAATCAAACCCATGGTGGTGTCTTCAATCTTTCGGATTAGAAGACTTATCGGCTCGAGCTGCCAAAAACCGATGCTGTGGATCATCTAATGGTCGGCTGATTAAGGTTGAAGAGAACCTGAATTCATCTCCTGCTTTAACAGCTTTCCCCAAATTCCCGAATGATGCATTCTCTCTGAATTCTAGTAACTTGAATGAGAATTTCCTCACCAAATGCAGGACGAGTACATAACGAAAGCCATTTTATCCGCAGAACCAAGATTGAGGTCTGGATTCATAGTTATGGCCATCCATACTCACAGTCTGAAATTGGGTTTCTATAGATCAGGGGATGAGGCTTGGTCTGTGATTCAAGGAACGACACCACCACCTTAGTGCAGAGAGAGAGAGATTCTATGTCATTGATAGGTTGGGAAGGGTTTGAGTCTGCGACTTCAGTGGTTCCTCACCTCAGATTGTTCTAATTGCAGAATTCATTACCTTTTCCTCAGGGAATAAATTTTAAACAATGGTGCTTGGTGGAATTGGCTGGAGAGTTCTTACCATTGCTTCAGTGCCGGAGGTGTGTTTGCTTATACTCCTAGGAAACTGTTAAATTTATAGTTTTCAAGCTAGAATTAAGTAGGTTGAAGTGGTTGGAAGCGAAACCATGGATGACCATACCTTGTTCTTGGGAATCAATTGCTCATTGTCTTTCTTGGCTAGAGATTATTCTGGATGCTGACGTAATTTCGTTTAGTTTACTGATGATTAATTGAATTTTGTTCAGATTTTCCACGGGAAGGTCTTGATTTCGGTATGTTCAGCTTCGATCAGAGCTTGTATGACTGAAGTCGTCTAGAGGGTATTATTTTTTTTTCCTTGTTAAATGCATTTGCAGTGATAACTCTGATAGTTTAATGAGTTTAATCTGTAGTAATCTGCACTTTTGACATCTATCTTCTAAGAGTGACTTCTTTCTTTCTGCTTAATTATCAACTTGTCACTGCATCATGTTGTGCACATTATACAATTTAAAAAGGCAGAGTGACAGACAACTCATAAGGGGTGAACTAAGTTCTGGCTGATAAAGATGTCTTAGTTTGCTTACTGTTGAGGAAAATTTTCAAATCTAGAAACTAACACGTTCTTGCACATAATGATGTATTTCAAAAATTTTAATTTTCAAAGACAGACCATAAAGACAGTTACTAGGTGTAACCTTTGTCCCACGAATTTCGTTAGCACGAATTGGTTTTATGTACTTATAAAAGAGTTCCTCACATTCCATTTATCATAAGCCAAAAGCGACAATTAATAGGTTGAAAGGGAGCATGCATTTTCACTTTTAAATTGCAAACAAAAAATAAAATAGGAATCACGCAGTTGCAGCAATTTGTGAATTAATACCATTGTTATTAATCAACACTTATAATCATTACAGAGACATTTTGGATTATCGTTTACAATTGACCAAGCAAATTTTTGCCATTTTGTAATGAGGCACACAATGATAAGTTACTCAGCAAATGAGGTAGTACTGATAATGGTAATTGTATAAAGGCCTCTCCCATATGGAAAAAAGTTATGTTTTATTTCCTTTTTAATCCAAACCTTCACAATAGTAGGTGGCTGCACTTCGAAATACTCACCTACCTAGAAGTCATGCTAAATCTAAACTTGGTATTTAATCAGACAGTCTAGATTGGATGATTAGTGTGATTTTATGCAGTAGTTCAACTGTGGTGTGATGTAATTTTTGGACAATGTAGACCGATGATCATGCTTTCAGCATGACTGGACCTTACCTGACACGCAACATAATGGTAGTCCTTGTAACACTTCATCATTTCTAGAAATGGAAATATCATAATTGCTACACTGTTGAATAGGTGTCATCGCCTCACATTTTCCCCCAAATAGGAGATCTAGGTAGATACTCTTCTTAAAAATTTTAAAATGCCATTAATACATGAAAATCCTCATTTAATTTCTTGGATAGATTCAACTCATTCTTATCATTTAAAACAAGGTGCCTCCTTATTTTCATCATGCCTTCAAAGCCTTCTTTATATGCCATGATAGGAGTTTAGCATTTCTTCCTCTCCATTCTTTGTTTCCTTCATCCTGTTCTATGTCAATGGACAATGTCTTTGTTTTAGGACATGTTCTCATTTTTGTTTTCTTAAGCAGGTACGTGGGTTTGTTTGTACAGCTCTCTCTCTCTTTCATGTTCGTAAATCTGACGTATTTGAAAAGTTTTAGAAAGATCTAACTGTTCTTCACAGGTTACGTGTCTCTCTCTCTCTCTCTCTCTCTCTCTCTCTCATGATAGGAGTTTAGCATTTCTTCCTCTCCATTCTTTGTTTCCTTCATCCTGTTCTATGTCAATGGACAATGGCTTTGTTTTAGGACATGTTCTCATTTTTGTTTTCTTAAGCAGGTATGTGGGTTTGTTTGTACAGTTCTCTCTCTCTTTCATGTTCGTAAATCTGACGTATTTGAAAAGTTTTAGAAAGATCTAACTGTTCTTCACAGGTTAC
>JAUPMG010098682.1:0-12344 GCA_031762675.1 Pachysandra terminalis | reverse complement strand
ATATGTATATATATATTTTATATGTTATTTGAGGGGATATTGTCTTATCAGGAATGGTAGGGATGATAATGGATACGTTGTTCTAGATATACATGCATGTTACACGTGTCATATGTTCCGTGATCTCTTGCATCCCAAGGCAACCCATCAGAGAGCAAGTTCCCTTAATCTAGTGCCTCACCACATTTTCCTTATGGAAATACCTTGTGCGCGTTGATTACGTGTAGACTTTGGATATGCATTGCTGCATGGAGATATTTCTAAATATCTCTCTGGACATGCATCCGATTGACACCTGTCCTGGTCAAGAGAGGATATTTTGGATGGTTTGCTCTATAAATAGCAGAGTATGTCCTCGAATCAAAGCACTAGTTGAACAATGAGAAGATTCAATCATTTTTACGTATAACTCACAGATACATGAAAGAGACAAACAATGATAACTTATTCAAGAGTCTTATAAAAGGGACTTCTGCCCTTCGAACACTAAGGTTCCCTTGCTCGATGGTGTGTATTCTTGTTGGCATACCTAACATCTCGATCTCTTCTCTCTTTGGTCCTCTCTTTGTCTCATCTACACATCATATTTGAGAAGAAAAGCTCTTAATAGAATGGTTGCGCGATAATTTAGGCTATCTTGAGATAGACTTTCTCGATTATATCTCTAATGTATTTGTATTGGTGAATTCTTGTTTTATCAATCAAAAGTATTAAATTCCTATTCGTTGCAAATTTTGTATCACTGGTAACTTTATTTGAAAAACAAGTCATTAAGAACTCTTACATAAGTGCTTAAGCATGTACCTTAGAAGTTCCCATCATAAACGCCGTCAAACTTTTTTTTTTGTAAAATAGACGTCGTCAAACTGATTAGCCTCAAAATTGTGATTAATTTACACAAACCTCCCTTGAGGTATGCGCAAATTGCAAAGACCTCCCTTCACCTTTGAAAAACCACAATGATCCCCTTGTGAGAAATCCTCTGTTAACAGGGTTAAATTTTTTTCATTTTGGACTTAGATGCCCTCAACTTGAAATCAATGCAGAAGCATTCGTTTACTCTACCTCTCTTCATGTGAGAACGACAATTGTTTTGGGTCTTCCTCTTCCATCATTGTATAATTGTTTTATATACTCTTTCGCTCTTCATATTGGCAAAGCAAAAAACCAGTTTCGAAGAAGGATTACCCAAAGTTCATGTTCTCAACTTCAGTTATGAAAATCTATAGGAAATGCAATTGGTGGGAAATGATGGGGTACGACTGTGGAAATCTGCTTGAAAATGAGGAAGCTACATATTTCTTAATGAAGGTGAAACGAAATGTTGAAAATGAGGATGCTACAGATTTCTCTATTCCCTTCTTCTTTTTCATTTGCTCTAAATTGCTCAAACCATAAATCTAGAGTTAAAACACGAACCAGTGCAATTCCAATCTAAGGGAGGTAATTGAGCATGGCCAAACTACTATAGTCAAGAACTTATGCAATAAAAAAAAAATCAAGGATTCATGTCTAAAATAAAACCTTCAAGTTTTCTGTTCTTAATTAGCAACTTTCTCTTGGGAAGAAAGTTCTGAATCTGAGTCTAAGCTGGAGGTAGAAAAAGAGTGACCATCTTCCTCCACCACGTAATGAGTTTTTTTTCTTAATTCTTCAATGAGATCTTCATAAAATGCATAAAGTGATTGGTACTGTTTATGAAAATCCTCAACAAGATCAACAAATTCAGACTCTTTCTCCACATTCCCAAGTGTGTGTCTTCGCGTTCTTCCCATTTAGTTAGAGCTTCAAAATCTTCATTTCTTTATCCTCAATTTCTTTTTTGGATCCTTTAAGCTTTTCACTTTTCCCTTAATCAACAGGACTCTAGAAAAAGTATTTTATTGACTCCCTTCAGCGTTGTTTTGTGGACCTAGAGAATAGTGATTCCCTTCAGTGGTGTTTTATGAACAAGAAGCTCTTCAACGAGTTTAACTCTCACCCGATACCATATCTTGCTCTCATATATGATCTCCTTCCGAAATTGATCAACAACCGAGAGAATATCGACTATGAATTAGATTTCGAATCTCTCTTTCTTCTTAGGAAAAACCCCATTTTTGGACCCCGAGCTTCGGTAAAACAGAGGAAGGAAGAGCATCAGCACAGATTGAAGATCATAATCTCGATTTCGCAAAGAGAACGTCATTCTGATTGATCCGAACTTAGTGAAAATCGAAGAGAAGCAGAGATGTCTTCATTTTAAAATAGAAACAAAGGAGTTCAAAATGCCAACATCGTCAAGTTTCTTGTCACGGCCATATTCTCGATACTTGAATCCCTAGGTGAGTGGCACAGATTACGAGGTTAGACCAACCATGAAACGCAGCTCACAACAACAAACCAACAATAAAAGTCTAATAATAACTTTCATTAGTCAAATTAGAGTGTGGGAGATAAAGTAAATAAATCAAAGTTTGGCTTCATAAGAGCCTACAATCCAAGTAACTACTAACTATCCTATTCCATCAAATCTAAACTATTAAACTAAAAACAAAAAATAAGATAATCCAACAACATCTCATATATGTCCAACTAGTAGTCCACTTTAACCTGCAACATGAAACGTTGCAGTGAGCTTGGAATGTCCATATAAAATACAATTCTAATAACCTTCCTCAAAGAACAACGTTAGTCCAACCAGCAATACAACATCATGGTAATTAACAAAGCATTGAGGCAATCATATAGCAGTAAACATATCATGCAGTTCATGTCGCATCAATCAAGTATTTAATGCATAAGAATTCCACACTATCAATCCATACCAATCTGTCATATATGCGCAAGAAGCACTCCACTATCCGATGATCAGCCGGTCCACAATCTCCACCAACACCCCAGTCCACGACCTTACGGTTAATATGTCTCCACATCAATCATCCCATGTGTACAGCATGGTTTTGTAGGATTTCCAACCTACCGAGCCCAATTCCCGAAGCTATTTCTTGTTTTTTTGGGAATAAAATACCCAAGGACAGTCACCCTAACCTTTCAGGGAATTAAACACCCTAAGACGGTTACCCCTAACCATTTATGGGAATTCACACCTAAGGATTGCCCATTCCTAACTATTCTGGGAATTCGTAACCAAGGATTAGTCATCCCTATCAATATTTCCATCTCTTTCATACGTCGTCGCTCGAACCATCAAATGAACCAATATAAGTGCCAGTGATAAGGTTCTTCGGAAGCTACCCGTGTTCCCATACACACGACTAATCCTTGGAATAACATCATAAGCATCGTTTCCAACAATCAGTCAAATTTCAGATGATAACACCCTTCGCAAGCTGCCCGGGTTCCCATACACCCAAACAATCCTTAGGAAGCCATCACAGGATTCCTTTCCATGCACAATCAACTATAGTCATTGTTGGAGATAATCCCTATAGTCAATCTGGATTTTTCTTTTAGTGGCTAATTTCTGTAAAATGACGATCTCAAGTATTTATAAATAAAAGGTTACTTTTGATATTATATCATATTGTGGTTAGATACCATGAATATTGGGTTGGAAATGTCTAAGCTTTTAATGTGGACTAAAAGGAGTGAGATCGTAGACATTTTGGTGACCAATGTCCTAAATGTTTCTAGTCGTTCAGAATTGTTGAATTGGTACTCGACGATTCTGTTAGACTAGCTTGTGGGGTGTTTTCTCCTAGTCAACGGTGAATCTCAAAACCATTAGTGTGAGACACTAGAATAACCAAGAGAGGACTTGCTAAGTTGTAGTAAGGGCCTGAGAGTGATCATCCTTGATATTCCACATGGAAATTTTGTTTAAAGTTAAAGTGGTATATCTAAGTTGTGATGGTGCTTGTGATCTTGGGAAACCTACTATCGTAGGATTCCAAACCCAACATCCCTTAGAGTTTTTCAATGTTTGTATGAGATACAATGGAATTTGGAAATCCACTGATCCGAGTTAATACTTCGTGTGGATATCGTTAGAGGCGGGACACTTGTGCCGCTCTTGGAGAACTCAAACTTTGGGATTCAACCGGCTAGTAGGCTGAAGCACACGGAAAAGTTAATCAATTGTCTTTCGATTATGAGTATTTATTTTACGCATATTGCAGACGGATTCAGGGACAGGTTATCGGGGATTAAATTGATTTAATTTAAAATTTTAATTTTTGATGCGTTAATCTTATGATTCAAACCCCGATTCCCTTCAAGTGGTATCAGAGCCACGTCCGTATTTAACGTAAAATAATAATGATTATGTTTCGTGGAATGCTGGATCATAGGAAAATCAACATATTTTATTCTGGATTTCTCGAATGCAAAAACGTTAAATTCCGAAATAGTAAAAATTAAATAATTTTTACATTTGAAATTGAATCAAAAATTTGATTTCTAGTTAATATAAAGTTTATTTGCTTTTTTAATCATACTGGGAGTTTTAGAAATTACCAAAACAATAGTTTTGTGTTTTTCCTACGAAGAACGCAAAATACGATAAAGTTCGAAAATGGTAACAGTAGCCGAGAAAATCAAGGGACCGGTGTAATGGGTCTATAGTTGTGGTTAGAGTCGATCGTTTCAGTAATCGATGATATCCCGGGGATACGGTAAGGATTTCGGATTTTATGGGATTTAATAAAAAAAAATTCGAGATCGAGCTCAGTAGGGGCTCGGTACCTACCGAGGCACCTACTGAACTTGCTTGATAGATGTCTCGGCCTCTACCGAGGCCTAGTAGATGTTCCTGCAAAATTTGGTTTTTTGATAGCTGTTTCGGTACCTACGGAGGCACCTACCGAAGGTCTAATCAGCCCAAAAATTTGATATTTTTCAAAAAAACAATATATCAACTATTTAGGAGATTTTGAAAATATTCAAATATTTAAAATCAATATTTTAAATTACTATGAGATAATGATTATTTTAAATACTTGAATTAGAAATTATATGTTTTCGAATAATTCCATTTTAATCTTATGAGATAATATTAATGGATATGGAATTATGATAATTCATAATTAATTGAATTCTATTTAAATATTATGAGATAGTATTTAATAGATATAGAATTTAATTAATTTTAAATTTACATTCTACTGAGATTAGAATACACTAATATTCCTTATTAGATATGGATAGATTATTAGTTTCCTAATTAGATTAGAAAATGTCGATTTTCAAATAAAAGAATCTAATTTTCTGAATTAAAATTCTTAGTGATCCAATTAGATTTCCATGATAAGATTAATCATGTTGCAATTTAATTTATTATATACATGAGATGTTATGGATAAATTATATACGGGATGATCATGGACTTAAAACCGTATGAGCTAAGTGATTGGTTTGTTTGTTTATTTATTTTTAGGAGTTGGATGGTTTATTCCAACATGGTTGTAATTTTTATTACGTGAGGAAGAGTGTTTTTATTTTCTTAGGGCTTGCATGCCCTGTTTCTTTCTTTTGTTGTATTTTTGTTTTTTCTCTTTTTGTAATTATTGTAATTCAAGAAGACGATGGTGAAATCAACGGGTACAAAAAGGAGGAGCACGAGACAATGACGGCCGAGGAAATAACAACACACTAAGGAAAAGAAGATCCATAAGGTTAATCATCTTGACATTTAACTAATTACAACATACACCCCAATTAAACCTAGATTCGGCTTTGTGGCTCAAGTCGAATCGAAATTAAAAGTCCATGATCATGCTAGCCAATTTTTATGCGTGTATGGGGCAATTTATTATATTATGCTGCATCTAAGCCCAAATAGCATGTGAGAATGGGGCACTATTTATTTTGTTATATGTATGAGATGCATGTTGAAACAAATTAAATAATTGAACGATGAGATCTATTATCTAAATTCCTTAACAAAATATTAAGTTGTAATGTGATCATATGAGATATGGATCATCGTGGTCTTCCACCTGGAAATAAGTTTGGGATAGAGTTTAATAAGCCCTAAAGATGACCAATACCTGATAGTGTGAGGTTATGCCAGGGAAATCATTCTCTCGATGACTTATATTATTTCAGATAACATGCAAAGAGTAGACTAGTGGGCTTCAGTACCTGATAGTGTGAGGGGCTCATTAGGACTAGCTTGGACCATGCCGAGTGGGTGTAACTTAACTTGGGAGGTGGACCAATACCTTATAATGTGTGGTTAATGCAAACTAGAGACCAAATAAGAATTGGATCTTACCCAAAAGATGACTAGGGAGAGTTACTTGTCCACAAAGGCTTTGTAGGCCAATACTTGATAGTGTGAGGCCCACTGACGATGTTGGATATCCAATTCCCCACAAGGAACATTTAGAATGTACCCGTTTCTCAAGAGGGATCTAAGATTCCCGAAAAAATTTAGTGGGAGTACATTTAGATTCATAAAAGACCCTAAAATCTAAATTATAATGTACACTACTTTTCTGCTTTGCTTATTCATTGCATTTATTTTCTTTATGTAGATATCAAAATGTCTAAACCACTACAAAATGTTCTTGAGAAAAATATTTTAACTGGACCAAATTTCTCGGATTGGCTGAGGATACTAAAACTCATTTTAGCATCACTCAAATTAGACTATGCTCTGGAGGGTCCAGTACCCATGGCCTACGAGGCCAATACTGATGAGGGGCGAGTCACTATCCAGAAATGGATAGACGATGATAAGCAGGCTCAGTGCTATATGATAGCATTGATGAGCAATAAGCTCTAGAAACAGTCCAAAGGACTATTAAGTTCATATGCGATAGTGCAGCGCCTGCAGTCTCTCTTTGGCGAGCACAGTCGCACTGCTAGGTTCATCGTCTCCAAGGAGGTTTCGGGGCCAAGATGCCGGCAGGGTTGTCGGTTAAGGACCATGTCCTTAAGATGATCAACCAGGTTGAGGAACTGGAAAGGTTGGAATCTACTTTGGATCACAACCTATTTGTAGATCTCATCCTGCAGTCGCTCACTGACTCATTTGATCAGTTTGTGGTGAACTTCAATATGAACAAACTAGACGTAACTCTTCAAAAGCTTCTTAACATGCTGAACACCGCCAAGGGGACCTTGAAAAAGTCTAAGGGTTCGGTACTCGTAGTAGACGGGCCTTCGACCTCAAAAGAGAAGAAGAAGAAGAAGAAGAGCAAACCAAACTCTTTTTTGAAAGCGAAGAAGAAGCCAAAGCAAGGGAAGAAACCCGAGAAGGGGAAATGCTTTCATTGCGGTCAACATGGGCACTGGAAAAGGAAATGTTATCAGTTTTTGGCTTCCAAGGACAAACCTTTATAAGGTATGTTAGATTTGCTTGGTGTTACTAGTTGTTTGACAACCTGTTCTGTTTAAGATTGGGTTTTAGACTATGGTGCTAGTTCACATGTGTGTAATACTATGCAGGGTCTAAAGAGATGCAGAAGACTGAGTAAAGGGGAGATCTCGCTACGAGTGGAAAATGGAGCAAGCGTTGCTGCAATAGCCATGGGAGACCTTTACTTGGAGTTGCTGTCATCGCATGTTTTTAATTTAAAAGATTGTTTATTTATGCCAGCAGTTTTTAGAAACATTATTTCTATTCCTTATTTAATAAAGGATGGTTATTCAATTTTAGAACAATATTTGTAATATTTATTTCAATTCTGAATTGATTGGTGTTGGCATAAGTATGAACAATCTCTACCATTTAAAAAACAGGTGGTGAAATTAACAACATAGAAAATGAAAGTATAACAACGAAAAGACTAAGAGATGAAAATCCAACCTATATGTGGCATCTCAGACTAGGTCATATTAGTGGGAGGAGGATTAACAAGATGGTCAAAGATGGGCTTTTAGGCACATTGGGCTCAGAGCCCCTGCCAACTTGTGAATCCTATCTCATGGGTAAATGACCAAGTCACCCTTTGTTGGACATTAGGAAAGAGCTACAGACGTATTGGGTTTGGTACATACTAACGTGTGTGGGCCCATAAGCTACATAGCTCGAGGTGGATTTCACTACTTCATTACCTTCACCGATGATTAATCTAGGTTTGGTATGTGTATCAAATGAAACACAAGTCTGATTCTTTTGAAATCTTCAAAGAATTCAGAAATGAAGTAGAGAAACAAACAGCGAAAAATATTAGGATCTTCGATTAGATCATGGAGGCGAATACTTATCCACGAAGTTTCTGGAGCATCTCAAGGAAACCAGTATACTTTCTCAATGAACTCCTGCTACACCACAATTAAATGGTGTATTGGAAAGGAGAAGTCGAACCCTATTAGATATAGTTAGATCGATGATGAGTCGCACTGATCTACCCATTTCATTTTGGGGATATGCCTTATTAACTGCAACTCATTTACTAAATAAGGTTCCTACTAAATCCGTGCCGGTTACACCATATCAGATGTGACATGGACGGAAATTGAGTCTCAAGTATGTTAAGATTTGGGGATGTCGGGCTCATGTCAAAATACAAGAAGCTGACAAGCTGGAATCTAGGACTCACATTTGTAGGTGTGTAGGGTATCCTAAGGAAACTATAGGATACTATTTCTATCACCCAGAGGAACAAAAGGTGTTTGTTGCCAAACATGCCAAATTATTAGAGGAACAATTCCTCACAGAACTCAGCAATGGGAAAAAGATAGATCTGGCGGAGGTGTTGGACACCAAGCAAACTGTACAAACAAACAACGTGGAGCCCGCAGTAGTAAATGTGTCCAGTACACAAGTTCCTCGTAGATCGAGTAGAACCTCTGCTCCTCCTGATATATATCTAGGATTTCTTGGACAGAAGGACAGAGAGGAGCTACTTCTAGTGGGAGGTAATGATTCTGCTAACTGCGAAGATGCGATGTCAAACATCGATAAAAAGAAGTGGCTTGAAGCGATGAAATCGAAAATGGACTCCATGTACACTAACCGAGTCTGGACACTTGTAGATCTGCCTAAGGGAATTATTCGGGTGCAAATGGATCTTCAAGAAGAAACTAAACTCAGAAGGTAAAGTGGACGTGTTCAAGGCAAGACTAGTGGCGAAAGGATACACTCAACGTTAAGGTGTTGACTATGAGGAAACTTTTTCGCCAGTCTCCATGTTAAAGTCCATTAGGATTTTGCTGACTATTACAGCACACCACGACTATGAAATTTGGTAGACGGATGTAAAGACGGCTTTCCTCAATGGAAACATAAAGGAAGAGATTTACATGCATTAACCGAAAGGTTGCGTAGCCAAAAGCGAAAGCCAAAAGGTATGCAGATTGCAAAAGTCCATTTATGGACTAAACCAAGCTTCTGGAAGTAGGAACATCCGTTTTAACGAGGCAATTAGATCTTTTGGCTATCTCCAAAATATGGATGATCCATGTGTGTACAAGAAAACGGATGGAAAAGCAGTAAGTTTCCTGGTCCTGTACGTCGACGATATCCTACTGATTGGAAATGATATAGGGATGTTGTCTACTGTTAAAGTGTCGCTTTCTCAAACTTTCTCCATGAAGGATTTGAGAGAAGCATCCTATATACTAGGTATAAAAGTTTATAGAGATAGATCTAGGAGGATGCTTGGATTATCCCAATCCAGGTACATAGATAAAGTGTTGGAGCGATTCAACATGGAGAATTCCAAAAGAGGACTTCTACCAGTCCGTCATGGAATTCATCTCTCTCAGAATATGAGTCCTAAAACTCCCGAGGAGAGGGATACAATGAGTAGGATTCCATATGCCTCAGCAATTAGAAGTCTCATGTATGCTATGCTATGTACCAAGCCTGATATCAGTCATGTTGTTGGATTGACCAACATTTATTAGACAGATCCAGGTTTGGAACACTGGAAGGCTGTGAAATCTGTCCTGAAGTACTTGCGAAGGACTAAGGATAAATTTCTAGTCTATGAAGAAGCAGAACTCGGGGTTGACGGTTATACTGACTCGGATTTCCAATCCGATGTGGATGACTGGAAGTCAACTTCGGGATATGTATTTATCTTGAACGGTGGAGCCATTAGTTAGAGAAATTGTAAGCCAACTACAATTGTAGATTCCACTACTGAGGCCGAATACATTGACATGTCAAATGCAGCCAAAGAAAGTGTCTGGATTAAAAAGTTCATCTCTGAACTTGGCATGGTTCCTAGCATTGAGTCACCGATACCTTTGTATTGTGACAACAATGGGGCTATTGCTCAAGCCAAGGAACCAAGATCTCATCAGAAACGACGCCTCCATTTGATTAGAGATTTTGTCAGAATAAATGATATCAACACTAAGAGAGTAGACACGGCGGACAACGTAGTAGATCCACTCACTAAGGCGCTAACCTTACAGCAAATGGAAGGTTAATTTGCTACGGTACCCATCGTCATTTTAATTAACATTAAAAGCTAAGACATTTTCAACCCCATCTTCATAAGATGGGTACCGTATTTGGATTTTTCTTTTAGTGGCTAATTTCTGTAAAATGACGATCTCAAGTATTTATAAATAAAAGGGCACTTTTGATATTATATCATGTTTTTGTTAGATACAATGGATATGGGGCCTTAAATGTCTTAGCTTTTAACGTTAATTAAAGAAGTGAGATCGTAGACAATCTGGTAACCAATATCGTAAATGTTCCAAGTCGTTCCTAATTGTTGAATTGGTACTCAACGATTCGGTTAGACAAGTTTGTGGGGTGTTTTCCCCTAGAGAACGGTGAATTTCAAAACCGCTAGTATGAGACAGAAGAACAACCACGAGGGGACTTACTAAGTTGTAGTTAGGGCCTGAGCGTGATCATCCTTGATATTCCATATGGTAATTTTGTTTAAAGTCAAAATGGAATATCTAAAATGTGATTGTGCTTGTGATCTTTAGACTTGAGGTACTGGTGGTCACTCAGATGGGTTGCTTTACTTTAATAATACTAAGAGTTGATTTCTAACCACGAAACTTCAAAGGTATTCTTTGGGTATAGTGAAACATCTAAGTTACTCGAGTATACAAGATAGGATCTATCGCCCTTAGCGAAGAGGGATGTGTCCTATGTGATTAGATTTAATATACTTCAAACTAAGAGTCTGGCCAGGGCAGTGTGATGATTGGGATGAGATTCCAATTGGTCTCACAAGATGAATTATATTGTCAATCAAATACATATGAACGAACTAGGGGTTTTGACTTTTCTCCATACCCTATTGGTTCTTTCAGGATCACAAAGGATCGAATAGCATGATAATTACAACTGAGGAGTTTCTCCAAATTCTATTCCTATCAACTAGATTTAGCTATGGCATGTTGGTAGATGTTAACCATAGCTTGTAGAAATGTCGTAAAGAAACTGTTTCTTTATAGGGGCAAAATTGGAACTGTTTCAGTCTTAATTAATGAATTTTTTCTACAATCCATCTTTTGATATGAACCTAATGGGTCGCACACAAAGAAGTATTGAACTCATAATGGTCTTTTAGAAAGAAGAGGGTAATACCAAACTGTTTAAAAGTTCAGGGGTCAAAGTGCAATTAACAAGTAATAGGATGCTAGGGTTTTAATTAACCCTAACTTATTCTTTATAAAATAAAAAAGGGGCTAGCCGTCGCTTTCAAAAAGGTGAAAAATCAGAGAAAAGAATAGAGATGTTTTTAACGTCTTGGAGTTGCACAGCAAGAGGCTTTGGAAACCTACTATCATAGGATTCCAAACTCTACCTCCCTTGGAGTTTTTCAGTGTTTGTATGACATACAATCGAATCTGGAAATCCACTGATCTGAGTTAATACTTTGTGTGGATATCGTTAGAGGCGGGACACGTATGCCGCTCTTGGAGAACCCAATCTTTAGGGTTCAACCGGCTAGTAGGCTGAAGCACATGAAAAAGGTAATCAATTGTTTTTCGATTATAAGTATTTATTTTACGTGTATTACCGACGGATTCAGGGATAGGTTATTGGGGATTAAATTGATTTAAATTAAAATTTTAATTTCCGCTGCATTAATCTTATGATTTAAATCCTGATTCCCTTCAGTCATCTCATGCAACACATATCATTTATTCTCCACATTCATTCGACAAGTCAATTGATCTGTTACTCAAGTCAAATGATTCTGGAAATCAAGTCTGGGTCTGTATTGGGTTTTCAGCAGAGACATCGATGGACCGAAGCCTGCCGAATAGCAAAATTAGCCTATAAACTAGACTTTGTCGGTGGACCGTTAAGGAACACTTCACGGTTTAAGGAAACATAGGCATTCCATTTCTTGCATTATGTTAAATTGTTTGAGCATATCATTTAGATCATTTGTATGCTTGTCATATCATTCTCATCGCATAATCAATCATCTGTGAATTTTCTAGTCGTTATGATTATCTCGCAC
>JAUPMG010098671.1:0-12345 GCA_031762675.1 Pachysandra terminalis | reverse complement strand
CCTTGGTATCAAACTCGCTAGAGATTGTTATGACCGACTTGGGTATGACTTCATGCTGCAGTAGGGCTCCAAGTTTCCCGTGGTTGTTGAGTCTCGCCTTCACTACGGTCAGAGGATCTACTGCGTATGACCCTCCAACTGTGACTGTGTTCTCATTTGTGGAGAATCTTCTGGTGATCTCACCTACTGCAGCACTCCTCTTCAGCTGATGATCTATGTGGTGCACATATGACGCCCTCAGTGTGTCTCCCTTGTCAGCCCTGGAAAATTAAAAAAAATAAAAAATTAGAGACGGCAAAACCGCTTGTTAGAATGTAACACCATTGACTATTTCTTCCTTTTCAGTACAATGGAGTATGATGCCTATTGTAAGTAGGGGTGCAACTTGGGCTGGGATAACCCAAACCCAAAATGACCCAACCCGACTTTGGGTTGGGTTTTATCACTTTGGGTCAGTTTCGGGTTGAAAAAAGCCAACCCAAATTAATTGGGTTCGGTTTTGGGTTAGGGCTTCGGGTAACCTGACCCAACCCAAATTAACCTGGTTAATAATATACATATAATTTATATATACATGTGTGTGTGTGTGTATTAAAAGTATGTAAATATTAGAATTTAGAAACCCCTCTAAACTTCGGCTATTTCTAACTAAGCCCCTTGCTATGAATTTTTGCACATTGTTCAAGTTAGTTTAAGTCTAAATAAATGGCTCCGGCTGTGATTGCACTTATCAACCCGAATTAACCCAACCCAAACCAACCCGAAATTGCAGTTTGGGTTGGATATAGGGTTTACAAAATAAAATCGGTTTGGTGTTTGGGTTTCATAGTTCAAGTTTCAAATTGGGTTGGGTTGGGTTGACTTTCAAGGAGGTTGGTTTGGGGTTGGGTTAAGGTCAACCCAATCCAAACCGAACCAAGTTGCACCCCAAATTATAAGTGTTGCTAAGAAATGGTGTTTTCAAGAGGTATCGATACTTCAACACGACGAGCATTGTTGAATGCCGAAGACACCTTGACTAAGTTGTTAAAGTGCTGAAAATGTCTTTTTTTTTATGGAAATTGTTCTTGCCTAGAATGTCGTTTTTAGGGAAATCACCGACACCTAAACACTTAGACTCTCGCCACAAGTCCGGGTAACACCGCATATTATTCTTGTAATCAATTTAGCATTTGACATTGTTCTTGCCCTTGCTGAAACCAAAGAGACTGGTTATTGATCCAAGAAGAGTGAAGATGCTTACAGAATTATTGACGCACTGGAATCTGGCTTTGTCACGCTAATCCCAGCATTATACTTTGTAAAAATACCGGAAGTGGTCTCATAACCTGCCTCTGCACCAAATGCAATGGTTGGGGTACCAATGGTAGCTGAAAGATCAACTGCAGGAGACTGGTTCGGAGCCATGGCTGTAGTGAAAGTTCCATGATCATGGAAGTACTGTACCTCCAGCTGAAAAAGAATAAAAATCGACATATAAGAAACTTTAGTTCCTACTGCGAGTGTGTATATATATATATATATATATATATATATATATTTGTGAGCAACTTGAGAACTTGGTACCTTGCTCGAGTTGTAATTGGGCAGTTTCAAAGAAGCAATAGTCTTTGTGAATGGCAGAATCTCAGTGAAAGTCAGGATCGTTGAAATCTGCGAAGAAGGAGATACAAGGGGATGATTACAAAAACAAGAAAATTCGGTCTAGAGTTTGTAAGAGGAACATAGAAGAAGAAAGCAACCAACCCACATTTGATTCTGTATCAACTTTGACATCAACAATGGTGTTTTTGTATTTGTATTGAGCTGCGATATCACCAGTTGAGAGTCCTCCTTTCTTTACAGTAGTTGAAGTAAGGGCCTGAAAATAAAGCAGACGATGTTCAGTTATTAGATGGTGGAAGCAGTAGCCACTACAGGCTAAAGAATTGAACAATCAAGATATAAAACTACTATCAATCTTAAGAGCTACCATGTAAGAATTTTTGCTTTTAGGAATTAGCATATAATTCTAGTATAGTAACCTATGAAAATAATACAGATGAGACTTGAGAAAACAAAAAAAAACAAAAACAAAGAATCATTACAGAGGACGTGAATGGGATAGAAAGCTATGGCTAAGAACAATTACTGTAGTTTAGTCATAGCGCATTTTATGGTTTGATTGTGTACAACTAACAATTGATTTCAACACCATTTTTGCATTTTGATCAAACAGCTCCCATGTTGTACAAAGCTACTTCACTCCTACTCAAAATATTTCAACAGGCAAAAATAGAGTTTAAACTTCTTTAAGTGAAAGGTGTAGGATGAAAAATATTTGGTAAGTACACATAAGGAACATACCTTTCAGAAATATTACTACAACTGAGATTTCAGAAGAAAAAGCATGCAATATCAATGATTTGTAAAACATGGGAAAACTTTCAGAAGAAATAATAATAATGAATGAAAGAAGATCAACCACACTTCACAATGTGCAATACCATGTGGACCCCAATTTATCTGCAGCATACACATCATACCGTCCCGATACAATGTTATGTGGGCAAGGCTGTATGCAGCACAACCTTCTGTTGGACCTTGGTCAATACCCAAGTGTGTGATGCAGCTCATTGGACTCTTTTGCATGTAGAGTCCTGAAGGATCACCATCGCTAACAAATGGATAGGATGGGATCGATGGTTTACAATCCCCACCCACCCACTGCTCTGTGGAAAGAGTCATCTACTACATAAGATGGAACCAGCCAAGGGAATCATTTGGGCATATAAGTGCTTTTATGCATATACTGCCATCATCTGAACCAAGCTTAAGCTTATTAACTTTTTTTTTTTTTTTGACAAGTGATGAATTATATAAAAGAAGGGAAGAAAAGGGAAAACAAATTACCTGAAAGCCCCAGCAGGAGAGACTCTCTCCAGCGAAAGGCCAAAAGCCAGAAGCCAGAAAACATAAAACTACAAAATCCAGAGCCCCCACACCGTGGAAGGCACCACCAAAACAAAATCACCAAAACCATCAAGCCCCCTTCTGTATCATCTCCAACTCCGAGATCCCCTCGACATGGTAGTCCTCCCCAGACCCCTCCTAGCCAAATCCTCAGCCGTCGAGTTGGTTCTACGAGACACCAGATGGAACGAGATATTCCAGTCTTTGCATAAGGACCGCGCTAAACGGACAAGATGAGAAAATCGCCAATCACACTGCTCAGAATGCCCCATCCAGTCAATGATAGAAGAAGAGTTCTCAACGATCAAGTACCGGTATCCCTGCATCCTAGCGATCCTCAGCCCCGTCACCAAGGCCACCAACCCAGCCCTTATCGCCTCACCACCACCACAAGGACCAAAGAATATGAATATAGTATCTCCCTCACTATCTCTAAACACAACTCCAACCCCGGAAGTACCAAGAAGCGCTAAGGATAAACCGTTGAAGTTGAGCTTTACCCAGCCAACTTCCGAGGGCGCCAAACCGAGTGCATCGTCACCGGACAGCCGCCACTAATAGAGATCCTGTACCAATCACTCCGAATGTCCGCCACAGAAAAGCCCACAAACTGATCCCTCACCGAGGCTCATGAAGCTACAGAAACCATAATCCCCTCAATCACACTCATGATCGAGGAAGAAGTATCCTGAAAAATCCTCGTACTCCGCTCCCTCCATATGTGCCATAATATAGTCTGAAACGCCAACCGATACAGAATCTGTCCCCTCACCGCCAACCCTGGAAACCTCCACTGGGCAAGCAACTGACAAATGCCCACTGGCATAGCCCACAATCTCCCGATGATCCGCAGAAAGAAGCTCCAAATCTCGGCCGCCGCAAAACAATGAAGGAATAGATGGTCAGGTCTCTCCTCCGCCAGTCTACATAAGAAGCACATATATGGGGAGAGAGCCATGTACCTCCTCCGCCTCTGGATCATATCCACCGTGTTAATCCGATAAAGCAGTGCAGACCAGACAAATGCCCCGATTCTAGGTGGGGAATGAGAAGACCACACAGACTGGACAGAAAAGGAGATAAGAGACCCAAGTCTGTTAGCACGTAATAGGTTGAAAAAAGACCTACATGAAAACACACCTCTCGAATCAGGGGACCAAATACGCCTATCTGACCACTCTAAGCAGACATTAGTCTCCCCAACAGAGTCGAAGAGAGAAGCCAATTCCACCGATTCTACCTCCCTAACATTCCTACGAAGAGGGAGATTCCACACCAAACCAGACTCCGACCAAGAGAGAACCTCACACACCAAGGAGAACTAAAACTGGATCAGTCTAAATAATCTAGGAAAATGTATATACAAGGGAACCTCCCCAATCCACACGTCATGCCAAAAAAACACAGAAGACCCACACCCTACCAAGAATCGAATCATAGAGAGGAACAAGGGGGCTAAGGCCAGAATAGCTTTCCACGGACTAACCGACAACACTAGTGTTTAGATTAAAATCTCACACATTCTCATGGACACCATACTTACTAACAATCACCTTGCACCACATGTATTGCAAGTTGAGCCTGAGCTTGAAAAAAAGCTTATTTCCTTGACCCGATCTTGGATAAACTTGGCGCACTTAAAATTCAGCTCTTTAACTTTATACTAAAATACATTCATAATTTATATTATTTATAAAAAAGAAAATAAAACATAAACACCTTTATATTTTAATAATAAAAATCATGATTTTTGAAGTTTTTAATTCCTTTCCTAAAGTTATATATGTCCAGTTTATGGGCTTTATAGATTTGACATTGACAGCTTTAGGCTAATGTGGCTCAATATTAATATTGGACCAGTCCGAAACTAAGCCCCTTGAATATTAATGATCCTCAGCGGAGCCTGACATAAGTGCAATAAAGGAGAGCCATTTATGTAGATTTGTATCCGGTTGGCCATGTCAATTCTAGTAAATTGGAGGCATCTTGAATTCATTGTGAAAATTTTCAAGATAATTTAATTCCTTATAATAGTATAATGAACAAATAACACCATTCCGAGGGCACGTGGGTCTAAGGGTCTCAAAACCTCTCCCATGTCTTAAGAGAGAACTGATATTTAGTCCTCCGAAAGAACACTTGGTGATTTAGAGTATAAAAGTTGATAATGATATGGCTAGCAAGTGAGTCATAAGTGTGGTTTATCAGGACACCTGAACACGTAATCATGTGGAGATACTTTTCCACTATAATTTACTAAATATGCCGCTTTGACGTTCCCTTCATCAATCATGTCACAAAGATAAAATTTAGATTCGTTGCATTTGCTTTGTTGCAATACAGGTTCCTATTGCTTCTGTTGATAGCCTCTTGTAGATAGACTTTTGCATTTCTTTAATGTGATACAATTACTTTTACCTATAGACAAGGTTAAGTGCCTTTCACAAGTCGAAAATGACACGAAAACAAACACTAAAAATGGAAGTTGACATGTAACGACAAGGTTAAGATAAAGAGTTCAAAATCAACATCTCAATATAATCACCAACAGAAAGAAACTAAAATATCTGAAAAAGAGTAAAGCAAAATTAATAAAGGAAGAATTAAATATAGAATTAGTAGGGTACATACATTTGTGGTAATTATGTATTGTATGACATTGTATGAAATGTAAGATTCGATATGAATCTACCCTTGGTTGATTCAAATCATTGTGTGTTTGAAGCATATTTTAAACTTGGTGATTCGCGATTTAATCGTATGATTCAAACAATTTCACTTTGCAACTCTTAGAAAAAGTTCGGCTTCTTACTTTCACTTTAAAACCCCCTTTTCTTGTTTAATTATTTTATATAAAATATAGTATATAATTGAATCTTATCATTTATAATCATTTTTTTTTATCGGTAAAGAAATAGGTATAGTATATATATAGATGTAGAATAGTACAATAAGAGATTTGCAAATGTGGCTATACTCCCCACCCTGTGTACACAAAAGGTGAACCAAAAAATCAAAAAGTATAATCCACCTAACCAGGTAGGCTACCAGAGCCAAAAACAGCAAACTGAAGCAATATGTATTACAGTTCAGCATACCTGAGTGAGAGAAGAAGCTAGGCAGTATTCACTCTAAACAATTAACCCATCCTAATTGGAATGAAGAACATGATGTAGAACTGAATTCCGGAAACCTGCTTAGCCAAAAGAAAAGAATGGATATCGCCTGATTAAGAATCATGGGCAGGTTCTTCTCTAGGTCCTCAAAGGTTCTCCTGTTTCTCTCTTTCCATATCATCCAACACACTGCTGAAGGGACAGCATTCCAGATGAAACTAAATCTTGACTTACCTCTCCTCCTACCCCACATGCAAATAAGATCTTCCAAATTTTCTGGCATCACCCACTTCAGACAAAAGTATTTGAGTGCAGCACTCCATAAAGAGCCGGTGAAGGGGCAGTGACTGAATAAATGTGCAATGTCTTCTTGCTGGGCTTTACACGTAATACATCTATCCGGAATAACCCACCCTCTACTCAATAGGTGATCAATAGTCAATATCTTATTCAAGACTGCAGTCTACATAAAAAACTGAATCTTAGTAGGCAAAGGAGCACCCCAAATTCCTTGATCAAGCTCAAAGATCCCCCCCCGAACACAGCCCCCCCCATTATAGAAAAATTTGACTGAAAACAGACCTTTCTCCCCCCACCTCCACAGTCTAACATCTTGTCCTTCACTAAGCTGGGTCCCTTGGATTTTACCGAGCAAAGAAGAAATAGAGTCAATTTCCCTATCAAGAAGGGGTCTCCTAAAGTTCAGATTCGAAGAAAGACCCATCTGATCCATGTTTGCCAACTCATATATCCATGCTTCTTGATTTTGGGACAATCTGAATAGATCTGAAAATTGAAGACTTAATGGTTCCTCTCTACACCAAGGATCAATCCAGAATCTTACTCTAGTGCCATCTTTCACCTTGAAACTAATTCCACCAATGGATTTGTGCATAACACTAGCAATAGCCTTCCATAGACCAACTCCATAAGTTCCCTGAAAATGATCAGGCAGCCATCCCCCATTTCGAATTTATAATCAAATTCGAAGTGGCACCTTACAATGTCTGGTTTGATTCATAGTTTGGTAACCTTGAGGTGTGGCATCATGCATTTTCATTAACGCATGGACAATTTCGATTATAATTAATTACATACATTGCTAATAGCAATTCAACACTGCCATTAGGCTTTAGATAAAGTAAAAGATTAGAGAATTACATGAGATACCACTTATGATGGTCAGGTTTAACCAAATATTAATGCCATGTTTATTAAAGCCCAACCCCCGTATGTGCAACACCCCCTCCCTTAAAGGATGAGCTGCAATTGCCAATAACAATAACGTCTTATCCCAGCTTAGTTGGGCATGGAAACACATATCCTGCCATGCCATTCTGTCAAGAGCCATATCTTAATTTTAGATAATGCGCCTTGAAATCTGTTTTAACTGATTCCATCCAGGTTCATTTCAGTCTTTCTATAGCATTTCTAGATCCTTCAACTGAATATCAACTTGCAGCTTCACATGGGCACCACTATGGCTCCCCATTTAACATGCCCAGACCATACCGACTTTCCTATAATTTGAACCACAAAAACCTCAAAGGAACTGATATCCAGTCATTGCTTCATGTGGTTTAAAAAATGCTTCTTGTGATATCCGTGGCAAGTTCAACCTTGGGTGGACGCCTCCTGCTCATTTTAGGGATATAATATTTGGATGGGGAAGAACGGAGGCGAAGTCAAGGAAGAATATTTTGTGAAATCCGAGCCCAGGCGCAATCATTTGGACCAATTGGAAAGAAAGAAACAATAGAATTTGAAGGGAAGGAGGTTCAAGTTGATGTAACGGTGAGGAGAGTGTTCTCTACTTTATTTTTCTTGTTTCGGGGCAAACAGGCTAGGGAACATTTCTTTTTCAGATTTTGTTTCAGGGAACAATGCTGTGTGGAGTGGTTCTTGAGGATTTGTAAGGGGGTTAGTGTATACTGTTCGTGTACAGTGTACAGCCACTTGTAACTAGTGTAACTAGTGTGACTATTTTACCATTACTTATAATATAACTACACTTTATTGATCAAAAAATAGAATAAAATAATTAGTAGCAACCTGTGCAACCAGGTATATGTGTGTTTATTAAAGATACCGTCAACTGATTGGACAAACAAAAGGAAATGTCAGAGTAACGTATTTCATGAATGTGAGTGTGGCGTTGAAGAATCTATTAGCATCTAAAGACACATAGGCTCCACTTCTAATTGCTTCCCACACTCCCATTATCCTTGTGAATGTGTACAACAAAGTGGTAAAGGGGGAAAAATTTTAAATATGATTTTGTACAACAGAATTAAACAATACATAAAGGAAATATGAAGCTCGATCAATACAAGTTAGAAATGATATGTCAAGGCTGTGAGATTTAAGACACATATCAGATAGAAGTCTGCAACAAAATCAGAGACAAAAGCAGTCTAGGATGGAGCCTATGCGATTTTTCTAATTCAATAAACAACAAGAACTAACATGAGCTTCCAAACCAATGATTCTTTAATTTGTGTTCTTTTATCAAACTGAAGATACAACATCTATTAAATCAAATTTGCAATTTTCCCCCCAAGAAATAACAATAATTCAATCTCTCACAAAAGCTCTGACCTACCAAATTGACCATGAATCTATAACCTAATAATATGAGTTAATTAATCAATTAAACAGAAGAAAAAGGCAATCCTATCAGAAATTACAAGAATATCTCGCTCTAGAGCATGATTAGACGCAGTAATACACTCTACAATTGAATTTCTATGAGATTTCAAGACTGCAAGAATCAACACAACCAGATGAATCAAACACATTGCACATCTGTTAAAACAATAATCCAAAGGAACCTAACTGACGAACTTTATCGATCAGGAATGTTAACAGCGAGAATCAAAATTAGATCAGGATGTATTTGAGCATTACCACTCCGGCATCACTGTACGTGGAGATGGAAAATTTCTGATCGGAGCTGTAGTCCTTTGTAAGCAGATCTGTAAATCAAACCACGACAACTGAATTCTAAATACAATACAGATTCTTAGGTTATAGAAACTACAGATGATATTTCAATACAGATTCTGAGAGATGCATGAACAGAGCTTGCAGCTACAAGCTATTTACCTTTAGCTTTCTTCCCGATGTCGGAGAAGATTCCCGGTCCCTTGATCATGTTTGCAGGGCGAGAGAGAGAGAGAAGTGAGATACAGGGATTCTCTCGACACGAAGAATAGAAGCTCTGAGGACCAACGAAAAAAAGGGTTTCTTCTCAAGTTTCTGGGTTTGACACGAAAAATGTTCAAAGTTGGGTCTTTATACACCACTATTGGGGCACGTGGTACACGTGTATGTCACCCACTGAATTTTAAAATGATTTCAATTTTTTTATTAAATATATAATAATAGATGACATCACTAAACCAAATACTTTTTGTTGTAAGCTATCAAGATTTTGTGAATTTATTCATTAAAAAAATAATTTATTATGACATAAAATCTAATTATTATTATTATTTCTTAAAGAAAAACCTTGAAAACAGTTATTTCAATGGCTCCAATTTTTTGGCCTTGTATTGTCTGGAGTGAGATGGTATGCTGCAGCATTACGTGTTTATTGGCGTGTGCAGAAGCATGTTATCTCTTATGACAATATCAGTATGTTATCTCTTATGATAATATCAGTTCTTTTGAAGTCGAGATAAGTGGCATGTATTCACCCACACTAGCGAATACGTGGCATGACGCTATAACATCTATTGCAACCATCTCGCTTCAAATGATGTCAGGTCCAATTTTCTAAACCATCCGTTGTGTACATAATTGAAATGCATGAGTTGACATCAACACGAAGGGTGACATCAAAATACAAAGCTAGTTGTGTTGAGGACAAAATTCTACACAACTCGATTGGTTCAACCGGTACCCAGTGATATAACCAAGTTAGATGGGGGTGTTAACTCATTAAGTCTTAAAAATCGGCAAGACCCATCAGTTAAATCGGTTATACCAACGACCTAACTGGGTTAAGACAATAAAGAAATCCTAGTTGGGTCATTACATGTGTGTTATTTTAGAATCTCTATTTTAGACAATAATAGAGGAGTAAAATAATAGAGGCGTTTGCTCCTCTATTATAAAAGCCTAAAATAGGTTTTATTTGATTATAAACCAATTCTAAAAGACTAAAACCCTTACTATTTTCTCCGTAGCGCTGAACTGCAAACTAATAGGTTTTATTTATACAAGCGTTAAATCGGGAATAATTGTTTCTTATTTTTTATATTATTATATTTAAATTATAGTACATGTGACGATACTTTAATGTATCAATCCAGAGATTCACCTACCGGTTCAATCGAGTTGACCCAACTTGCAGTCTTTATCAGGTTAGCATCCAAGCCGGGTTATAAAACATTGGTATGGACTACAAAGAAACAGTGAGAGAACATAAAATGCAAACCTTTAGTTAGCTCGTGCTTTTGCTTGGATTCCAAATGTAACCTTAGGCCCGGCCCATTTACATGCTTAGCCCTAGACAAGGCATCCGGGAATCAGTATGGAATAATGGATTCCAAAGTTTCTTCATGTATTAATTGAGTTTACATAAGCGTCACACTGGATTATATCTAATCAGAGTATGAAGATTAAAAGAGCCCTAGCTCCACCTCCGTTTGGTATTCTACAAAGGGGAGAGAGAAAGAGGAAGAAGAAGCAACAGCAATACTCGTGTAGAGAGCGCAAATGCCTCGACGGGAAACTCGAGAATCAGAATCCAAACGCCACCATTCGAAGTTAGAAAGAGAACCCAGGTGTCTATACTCTCTCTCTCTTTCTCTCTATCTGATCTCCAAATTAAATTGCGTCCGAGTATGTGTTGCTTCGGTTTCATTAGTGTTTCAATACCTGTTTATGGATCGGATGTTGTGAGAATTTTTTTTTTTGTCTGTCTTGTTTCTGATTCATTATTGTTTTCATCTCTGTTCAATGTTCATGGATCTTTGTGAGTAAAAAAAAAAAAAAGGGGATCTTTGTGAGTAAGTTTTTCCCCTTTAATTCGTAAAAGATTAAAAGTTGAGAATATGATGTGTTTCCACTGAAGAATATACAGAAAAGGAAACAGAGATCACAGAATTTCAAGGAAATAATTGGATGTTAACGAAAGATACATCTCCTTTGGAAGCTAGAATTCTCAGACCTTGAAAATATTATATATTTTTTTTGGTTTCATTTTTGAAATAATGGCACTGCGATGATGTTAAATTCAAAGCTAGAAGTAGAACGAAAACAAAACACCGAAGTAACGAGGTCCAGCTTAATGTGCCTACGTCTTCGGGAGAAAAACCCACACGCAAGTATGTGGTCATGCCTTGATTATTCAATGATTTATAATACAATGTTGCATTACAAAGTAGGAAGAAGAGAGAAAAGGAAAGATATAAGAATAGAAAGAAGAGAGAAGAATAGAAAGAAAAGAGAATAGGAATGATAGAAGAATGGGAGAGAAGAGAGGAGAGAATCAAGATATTGCTAACTTACTATGGAGCATAATAAGGAAACAGTTGGGAGAGATTCACGATTCCTTGATTAGCTTCAATACCCCCCTCAAGTTGGAGCATGGATATTCAACATGCCCAACTTGCCAATTAAATGCTGAAAACAATCGTGACCCAATGCTTTTGTGAAAACGTCTTCCTCGTGGACTGGTTCTGGAAGATGCAAAAATCAGGAGAGAAGGTGACTCGTTGCTTTTCTTCTTGAAGCAAAAGAGAGTAAGCCCAATTCACAGACGGAAGAGGATCCATAAGAAGAATCTGGCTTCTAATGGGAGCATAAGAATCATTTAACCCCATTAAAAATTGCATGGCCATCTCTCGTTGATGGATGTCGACAATGGTTTTGGAAGACCCACAAGTGCAAGGTGGCACCGTATTGTATGAAGATAACTCATCCCAAAAGGCTTTAAGGGTGGTGAAATAATGAGCCACAGAAGAGTTACCTTGTTGATGAGTTGCAATGGCACGAGAGATTTGATAAATCCTTGGAGCATTTTGTCGGAAAAAACGAATGTAGTTCAGACCATACTTCTTTGGCGGTATCCGCATACATGTTGGGTTTAGGCCCGGTTCCCAGCTTGAGAAGTTTAATCGACCCCAGTTGGGAGATTTTGAGGATTCCAGCCCAGGATTAGTCATTGTAGAAAGGGTCTTAGCCCCTGTCTTGTTTTCTGGAGGCTTCGATGTGGTGTGGGAAGAATCAAAAGAAGGGGCTGGTGAGGGAAGTGGGAAACTGAACCTTT
>JAUPMG010098660.1:0-26188 GCA_031762675.1 Pachysandra terminalis | reverse complement strand
TCTTCTAGAAGCTACTTTTGGTTTACTAAAATGTAAATAGGTAGTACCCAACTTATGCGTTACCAATTGATATAAATTAATTTACTTTTTTATTTTTCTTAACTTAACATTATAATTAACACAATGTTTTTCATTTACGGAAAAATATTTGATGGCCCTCGTAACCTCATCGAGGTATGGAAATTAAATAAAATTTTAAAATTTCAGGGTTCTCACAAATACACCTTGAACTAAAGTCTACAAATTCAAGGTATATAAAGTCTATATCTAGACTAAATTACATAATCTACCAGAGTGCGCTACCCATTCCGATTTCTCCCTTTGCGTCTAAGCTCCTTAACGTGAAAAATGTTAAACAGCAGGCATAAGCTGGAAGCCAGAATGAGTAAACCTACGATGAAGTGCATTCACTCATGTTCCAACATTTTGGGCAGTGTCTGACAGTGAGCATTGTGTAGTATACAAATAGGTGCAAGTGGTGTACAGTTGTGGCATCCAAATATAACTAAAGAATATAAAGGTCTCTCCCAGCCTCACAGGGTATTACTCAGTGTTTAGTCTATCCTACACTAAATGCATCGTTTTAAGCATGATAATTAGGCCAATTGCGTCATACAAGAGGCACTAGCATTAATATCAAGGGAGCACATGCAGTACAGAAATGTAAACACTGTCTAGGTGTGAAACTGTGTATGATCCCACGTGATCCCGCCTCTACTCAGGGTGCTCCAGCAACTGGGGTGCTCCAGCAACCTGAAGTCATCCCCCATTTTCGGCCCTTAGAATTGGGCTACTCTACGTGTACAGTGTAGTTTTATGGGTTTTCAACCTAGAGGGCACAATTCCCACCTCTTATTTTTTATCACAGGCCCTCGGCCAAGACTTGCAGCAACTTGCGGTATCCCTCAAGGAATCGTACATATTCGCCACCTTACAGAATGGTCTCGTTGACTCCAGGACTTGCAACAACCTGCGGATCCCCTAGGTCGCCTACCATCTTCCAAGTTTGCAGCAACCTGCGGATCCTTGGGTACTCATCATCATCCCTCAAGACTATAGAGGTTCCCTATGTGGGTTCACTCTTAGCTTGGGCACAATCATAGCGTCCTCTTATAGGACTAGAAGGGTTATAAAGTCAAATCCCCAAATAACAGTCTAAACCCAAGGTATTATGTGGGGTATTAGACTGGGGCTATCAAAGCCGGTATAAGTCATCTGTATCATTCACATCAATTCAGTTTATTAATACAACACTCAATATTCATAGGCATATATTCAATCACTCAACCATATGGGCAAAAATCCCATAGCCTAACTTACTATGAATATAAAGCATATAATCCTACTTACTAAGAACCATAAAGCACATCATCCTACTTACTAACCATTATATGAATCTATTTCTACCCATTTACCCTCATCCATACACTACCCGTAGAGTACTGATGTATGCATTCATGATTAAGAGAAATAGAGGTTAATATGGCACATCACATCATTTATCATCAATATATTCATACATGAAGTAATATTCATGACCTAACCACCATATCTCACAATATGAGATATTTATACGCATAATTTCACAATTGAAGAGTAAATCAGGTATTATCACTCCCATTCATATTTCAACATGTGTATCTTGATGGTACTAAGTTTATAGGAGATTTTGGGGGTCATGCTTACCCATCTCCCCGAAATCCTTTATTAGTCGGCTAATACTAGAAATCCAACTTGTCAGGTTGAGGGGTCAAGTTTCACATGAAAGATCTAACTGAGCCGGAAATAGGCCCAACACGTGTAACTAGTCAAGATACACATGCTCCCATTGAAATCACCCCATTTGGACCTAAGGAGCTGTTCGACGACCTACTCGGCGACCATTCGGCGCGCCTAAACATGGAAAAGTGCGCCAAATGGATTTACACTTTGTGGTTGGGTCCAAATGGGTCTCGATAGACGAGAAGTCAAATCATTTTGGTTAAACGTTCAGTTCGGCTACCTCTTAGGCTCTCCTAAGGGGTGTTCAACGACCAACTCGGCGCGTCTAACAGCCTTCGGTGACCCTTCCCGAGGGTCTCATTTGGCATCTGTGATTCGGCAACCTGTTCGGCTTGCCGAAGAGTGCGCTGAAGCCAGGAAAAAGGCCAGCAGGTTTGAAATTTGGCTGGGAGCTTAGTTTTGTTCCCAGGAAGGTCTTTCGATTGTTGTATTTCATTTTTGTCTAGTCTAAGGTGGAGATTTAGGTCTTTCCCTCTTTTCTCTTCACTTAGGGTTTGGTTTCTACCTCACATCAGGTTGATTAGTTGGTCTAGGGTTCCTAATACATCATCATAAATGGTCTAAGTACCTTGAAGAAGGTGGGTGTGAGGCATACAACCCCGTGGCACAAATGCCTACGCAAGTAGTATGGATCACGAGGTGAGACCTTCAGGTTCTAACCATGGAACGTAGATTGCCATATCATTCACAAGAAAATAAAAGCAATAATGATTACCTTTATTAAATACTCAAAGCACGGAAGCAAAGGAAAATAAAATTACATAACACATGAGACTTCAGAAGAGTCACATGTCCCTATATAATTACACCAAATAATAGAAAAGGCATACACAATTACATTCAATAATTACCATGAATTACATAAACCTACAACACTAGGATTGAAAATGAGGCAGGATAGCATCTGGTCCCCATCAGTCCTCAACACAGCTCAACCTACAACATAATAAATCGCGTGAGCTTGGAATGCCCAGTAAGTGACATATCTGTCACCAATCCTAATGAAAAATCATTAGTTAAAGCCATTGAACAGCAATATAGAAATACGATTAGTAAAAGAAGATGTCATATATATATATATATATATATGTGGGTGATATGAAGTATGCTATGAACTGATGTGTCATTCAATTGATCCTATATGATGTGCTCAATCAAAGAATGCAAATGCAATATGATATGTGATGTACTAGGATAATGTCTGATGTTAAGTGACCCTCATATGTAGCTTCACAATCCATAACCAATTCGGGACATAGGTCACCAGGAATAGCCGAATGTCCCTTTCTACGTTCGGGGTCACTAAGCTAGGGTATGAAAGCCACCACTTGCTGATTTATGAGAGTGATTACTCAAGGTATAGCCAATCGTATAGGACCTCGCAAGCATTCTACCCTTATTTAAATGGGACTTTCACCCACGGGTATAGTCAACCCAACCAGGAAACCTCGAAAGGAAAATCCCATGCTCTCCTCTCGGGCTCACTTAACAATCACATCAGCCTAGTATGCATGGAGTCATTCCCTTGAGATTTCCTAATATAATTCCCATAAAAAACTAAGCACACTCTCGTACACCCAGATAATCAGCTGAGAACCATCATAGGCTTCTTAACCAATGTACAAATCAATCTGATCCAACCCTGAAAGCCATAACCTTAGGATTCAATTGATATTCCCATCAGAAACTATCCACGTGTCACCCCCCGAATCCAAGATATATGATCTCGAGGATTTGCAAGGGAATGACCTTCGGATCCAAAACCATGGATGCGGCCAAACCAACGAATAATCCGAGATACAACAGAGCATAATAAATACAACGAAAGTCTGATAAAATTTAAACCAATTCTATTAACTAAATTCACAATCATTGTCACACCCTCAATCCCCTATGCACGAATCCCAATGAGGGAGTTGTGCGGATCTCAAGGTGAGACCTTCGAGATTCACAACTAGACCGCGGATTGCTACCACAATATAAGCAAATAAAAGTAATGATAATACTTTCATCAAATAGATCAGAGTGCGAAAGTAAACATCTACATATAATCCAAAGTAAACAAACGGTGCACGGCCTTAGCAGGGCCTAAAACTAAATCAAAATCCAACTACTACGTCCAAAGGGTCCTTAGAGTAAAACAACCACAAAATCCAATTCTAACTCCATCTGGAGTGAAAAGTAATGAAAACTGGAAAGCAAGTAAGGCAGCATGTCAAGTTCACAAACAACAACTCCAACTAGAGCGGTCCATCCTCTTCCCATCCTACAACATAAAACGTTGCGTGAGCTTGTGATGCTCAGTAAGTAAGCATTGGAATGTTCACCCGTCCTCTCATGGAATCAATCACAAGGGTTATTACCATAAATAAATCCAATATAAAGCAATGTAAGATGAGTAGCTTATGAGATGATATGAGATGATATGAAGACATTCACATGACCTAGAATGAATGCAATGAGCAACATGTGCAAGAAATGATAGATATGCACAATGTAATGAACTAAGATCAATGTCGCATGGTAAGAAAACCTCATACCATACTTCCAACGACAAGGCCACTTTAGGACGTATCCAAGGACTTACCGGAATCCCCTCACCGTTCCGAGCGCTAACCCATGGCACGAAGGCAACCATACAGTACGGCTAATTTTTGAGTGAACAATACTCGAGGGGTAGCGAACCTGTAGGCACTCGCAAGCATCCTACCCTAGTTTTTGTGGGCCCTTTCACCCCACAAGGTATATAGTCAACCCAGTCCAGAGGCATCGCAGCTGTTTCTCCGTAGATTTCCACCTCTCAGTATACTTTCTTCTTGACATCAACCTACTATGTAATGAATTAAGTGGATATCAAGTGAAGGACTACAACAGAAATCGAGCTCCCATACGCTCGGATAATTTGATTGTATACGTTCACCAGCTTCCATCATTATCAAAACAACACACAATCATCAGATTACCAGTAGTTCACAACTACAAGGGATCAACTATGATGGTATGGTGGTCACAAGAACATCAGAACCCCAAGATTGACACACCATGGCCATGTCTTGCTTCCGAAAACCAACAACAACAATGATCAAATCCCTACACCATCCATCTAAGTCATCCTCACGAAAACACCATTTACTGTACAAACTCCTAGTCGGTCGGCAGAGGCGTCGGTGATTGGAAGCCTGCCGAATAGCAAACTTGGTCTATAAAATAGTCTCTATTGGTGGAGGTGTCAGTGAATCGAACCTCTCTGTGTTTTTGGGTGGTCGTCGGCAAAGGCGTCAGTGGACCAAAGCCTGTCGAGTAGCAAATTGTGCCTAAAATATGGCATTCGTCGGCTACGGATCTATGGATTGAAGCCTGAACTGCGCGATTTTGGGTTTTTCTGGGTTTTTTCTATGAGTATCGAAATCCAATCTTAGGCAATCTAATACATTCAAACCACATGTAAACACTTCTATACTTCTGAAAACATCATGAAACACGATTAGAACAATCAAAACACGTTCAAACAAGATCAAATCATTCAATCAATCAATCAGTTAATATATTCATTATATTCAAAAACAAGTGCATCGATCTCAATCAAAGACTATGATCACCCCAACGCAACTTATCTGATTCGATTAGAGTTTCTTAGCACTCTCTAGAACACTCTTCATCTTGATAACAAGGGCTGCAACAATCCACGCTTCCACAAGCTCCGACTTCAATGTCTTCAACAAAATCCCCTTCTTCTTCTTCTATTCTTTTCTCCAGCAACTCACAATAATTCATATCTAAAAATCAACTCAATAGGAAGAGAATGAAAACCCTAATTCTCTTTTAAACCTATTGCCAAAACACAAGGCCAAAGCTTCCAAAGATATGCACGTCCCTTTTGGTTCGTGCGTTAAAAACGGAAACCATGATTGATATTGATCCACTCTTCAAATCAATACCCAAAACTTTTATATAATATCAAAATAACGCCAACCAATTAAATAGTAATACACATTTGTCCAATTAGCAATTATAATAATACATATATATTTATATATATTAAATAAATGAAAAAAATACCATTAAATTCGGAAAAATTCAAACCATTAAATATGGGTGTTCTCTTAGTGGATTTAGGTCATTACAACCTACCTCCCTTAAAAGAATTTCGTTCCCGAAATTTCATACCTCAATCCACGAACAAATGTGGGTAGCGCTCCCGAATCTATGACTCTCACTCCCAAGAAGCTTCTATCTCGTCATAATGTCCCAATTGAATCTTCACCAATGGTATAGTCTTCATCCGATACACTTCCTCCTTGCGATCTAGAATCCGCATCGGCTTCTTAACGTAAGTGACATCTTCTTGAAGCTCTAACTGCATCCAATCTAGCACATGCAAAGGGTCTGGCTCATATTTCCGTAGAAGTGATACGTGAAACACGTCATGAATCACCGATAACTGAGGCGGTAAAGCCACTCGATACGCAAAACGTCCAAATGCTCAAGTATCTCAAAGGGTCCAACAAAACGAGGCGCTAACTTCCCTTTCTTGCCGAAACGCATAACTCCCATCAACGGTGAAACCTTGAGAAATACGCGATCTCGAACTGCAAACTCTAGCTATCGTCGTCTCTAGTCTGCATAGCTCTTCTGCCTACTCTGAGCTACCTTCAAACTCTCCCAAATAAGCTTCATATCTCAATGCTCTGCTATACTAACTCGGTTCCAAGGATGCTATCCTTTCTTACTTCTGACCAACATATTGGTGAACGACACTTCCAAATGTACATCGCCTTGAAAGGTGCCATGTCAATACTCTCATGAAAACTGTTGTTATAGGAAAACTCCACCATTGGTAAATGCTCTCCCCAACTCCCTCCAAAATCCATCACGCAGGCTCGTAACATGTCCTCAAGGACCTGCTTGACTCTCTCAGTCTAACCATCTGTCTGCAGGTGATAAGCACTGCTGAAATCAGGCCTCTACCCAAACCTTTCTGCAATGCTTCCCAAAATCTGGAAGTGAACAAAGACCCTTGATCTGAAACAATATTGACAGGAACTCCGTGTAGTCACAAGATCTCACAAATGTACAGTCTAGCAATCTCCTCGGTTATAGCTGAACTCTGAACCAGTAGAAAGTGTGAAGTTTTGGTCAATCAATCAACGGTTACCGAAATCGAATCCAAGCTCCCGTAGGTCTTCGGTAGTCCCGCTCACGAAGTCCATGGTGATATACTCCCACTTCCATTCTACAATCGGCAACGGCTGTAGAAGTCCTGCTGATCTCATGTGCTCGGCTTTCACCTATTGACAAGTGAGACACCGTGCCACATACTGAGCGAAATCTTTCTTCATACCTGACCACCAATAATGCTGACGTTGATCTTTATACATCTTCGTGGTCCCCTGATGAATGGAGTAACGCGACTTATGAGCCTCGTCCAAGATCTCTCTCTTGACGTTCTGGTCCGCTGGTACACAAAGTCTGTCTCAAAATCTGATCAAACCGTCAGGATGTACAATCCACTCTGGCTTGATGTCGTCCGCTGCAAGTGCAAGTAGGTCCATAGCGCTCTTCGGAAGCTCTGCAATCTGCTGCTCCAATGATGGCTAAGCCACAAGGCTGAACACGAAACCATCACACTGCCGATCTGAAGTCTAGACTCCCAAGTCTGAAAAAATCTCCGAAGTCTCAACACCTACCTCATCAGCTGCGCAAGAACTCCTCGTGGTCTGCCACCACATTAGCTTTACCATGATGGTAGCTAAGTGTCGAAATGTATTCCACAACAAGTTCTAACCACCTTCTCTGGCGCATATTCAGATCCTTCTGACTGAAAATATATTTCAAGCTCTTATGATCTGAAAACAGCTCAAACTCCTCTCCATACAGGTAATGCCTACAAAGCTTCAAAGTGAAAACAACGGTAGACAACTCTAGATCATGGGTAGGATAGTTGCACTCATGAACTTTTAAATTGTTGTGAATCACAATCCACAACACGACCCTCATGCATCAAAACAGCTTATAAACCCTGCAATGACGCATCGGTGTAGACTTTCATCTTTCGACCTGCAATTGGCACAACAAGAATAGGTATCGACGTCAATCTCTTCTTCAACCCCTCAAAAGCAGCTTCACACTTCTCATCCCAAACAAATTTGACTTCCTTCCGAGTCAAACGAGTCAGAGGCGCCGAAATCGATGAGAATCCCTAAATGAATCTACTGCAATAACCTGCAAGTCCTAGAAAACTCTTGATCTTTGAAGCATTCTTAGGTCACTCCCAACCAAGAACTGCCTCAACCTTGGCCATATCCACATAAATACCAGTTCTGGATACAACATGTCCAAGGAACTTGGCCTCTTCCTTCCAGAAGTCGTACTTCTCCAACTTAGCATACAAGTGCTGGTCGAACAAGGTCTAAAGAACACTCTGCAGATGCTCCTCATGCTCCTCTACAAATCTCGAATACACAAGAATATCATCCACGAAAATCACCACAAACCGATCAAGAAAAGATCGAAACACCCGGTGCATAAGGTCCATGAAGGCTACTGGCACATTCATCAATCCAAATGGCATAACAACGAACTCATAGTGACCATATCGGGTATGAAAGGCATATAAGGCGTAAGCTCCGTAACGTTCCCCGCTCGAGGTTAAACTTTTGTAACGAACAGCTTGTGAAGAATTTGGTAGGTGGGTAGAAGCTTGGACGCACTCAAGGAGCAGTCATCATTCCACCTCACTCTCCCGCCACAAATGAGTAAAGTCATCTCAATCTTCTCCTCCTCTGTGGGGTCGGGTACTGTGGAGTGCTCGTTGTTCATGGGCATTCTCATCATCCTCGAGACCATAGGAAAATTGAGGAGTCTCCTGCTGCCGTACAGGTCGATGATGATGGACATGGTGTCAAAGTCGGTGTAAGTGATCGTGGAGTACATGTCCGAGACCACAGATGGATGTGCTACTCCATCCCAATCTAGGATGGGTTCCCATCCTACTGTCTGTAGCGTCTCTGTAATCCTGTAGTTTGACACTGCCTGCCTATCCATCTTCTTCTCGATGAGTAACTTCATGCCTGCATACTCATTGGGTTCGTCGTTGGAAGGAACTTGGGTTCTAGGGTTCACCAAGGTGTCGGGTGGTGGTGAATCTTAACCTTGGGGTCGAATATCACGGGTGATGGGGGTAATGGAGCTCGAGATTTCTGAGATGAAGAAGTAGAAGCTCAGGTAGTCCTGGCTTTCTTGGGTGGAGGGCCTGAGGCCTTCTTGGTTCCAGCCATGGATTTAGGTCAAATGAAATCAAAGAAAAGAAATCCCAAAGAAAAGAAGGAAGTCTTACCGAATTCGGAATGCAAAGAATGGACTAGAATGAAGATCTTGAGATGTTTGGAGATGCCCTAGGAAAGCCTTAGAATAGGTTCAATAGGTTTTTGGTTTGAAAGTAATGAGTTAGATTTCATTTTTCAGGTATTTAAGCTTCTCGGCACGACTCGGTAGTTGCCGAACGTCCTACCGAACACCAATTTCACTTATTTTTTCAAAGTAAAATTTTTTATAATTTTCATTGAGTTATTCTTGACATTGTTTTATAAAAATATCGGTATACTACCTTATACATTTTTTTAAAAAAATAGGTCAAGTTAACGGGTCAGTTTCCAGGTCTAAGAACTTAAATAATATGATTTTATTAAAATAAATACTTGTTCATAATCCAATTAATTTTTATTCACTAATTTATCATTATAATATATTTAATAATTATTATTTACCTCTTCATAAATTTTCTTATAAAATTTTAATTCTTATTTATTTCTGTTCAGGTTCATCAAATCAGTGTTTTATTCGAAGGGTTCAAAGCCTTCACTCCGCGCTAACGCTTTGTATTCTCTAGAAATCCTCAAACGACTGATCATCATAATCTTATCTTGCTTTCATCTAGTCTATCTCACGTCTAAGTTCATTCACTACCCCTTCCTATTGACTCCTAGGTTCATATTACAATAAATGCTGGTCCTAGTGTTTTACGTGTCATGCATAGTCATAAACCTATCATTTATCTAGGTTGGAAATTCCATGTAATTCCCGGAAATGAATCCTAAATCACCATTTCTAAGTTCTCATGTAATTTTTACCTAGATGCAAGTCAAGCATTTCACATGAACTCCTTAGTTTAACAGTCCACATAATAAACTCCAATACTTAGCATATAAGCACATTAAGTATTTACATATTGTACCAAGGTATTTCCCATACAGTTTACAAAAGTACTTCCTAATTCATCTTATTCTAGGTTCTCATTGCTCACAAAATCACTTACAGTAAGTTTCACGCAATTCAATTAGTTCGCATTAAAGTAATCAATACCCTAAACATCGCAGTTTCTTGCAAGTCCTATAAAATTGCATATATATTTTCTAATTATACACAACGTCACAACGACTAAATTTCACAACTCTAATATGGTAGTCACCACAAACATAAGGTCCTTTCCTAGAAATTTCATCATATTCAAAGAAGTAATTATACTTACATTCTAGGAAATTGACAACTCTTAAGTTAACAAGTTTTTCTTCTCACAAGTGGTCACTTACTATCGATCTAAAGTTCAAGGATTTATGCATCTGCAGCTACAATAGTCCTATCACCTTATAAAGAACGTAATGATCACCCTCCTACTGTCCAGATTAGACATTAGCCTTTTATATTTAATGACAAGTCTCTAAATGTGTTGTGCGGTAGTCCTAATTTATAACATGTAAATATTCATATATTCACATATGAGCACATAAGGATACCACATTACTTAATCACATAATATAATCAAATATATTACACAGTACATAGATGTGGTTCTAGGTTCAAAGTTTCTATGTTTCCGTCCTAGATTTTCACTATGACCTAAGACTTCCCAAAACCTAGACAACTTAAACCTAGTGCTCTGATACCACCTCTGTAGCGTCCCAAATTCGAGATATGGGATCTCGAGAATTCCAAGGAACCGACCTTCGGACCCACCGCATGGGTACAGATAAACAGCCACAACCTTAACCCTTACCTGGTTGAATCAGTCTTAATGAAAATATAATCAGCAGAAGTCTGTCTAAAATTAAAACCATTGCCCAACAATACAATTTGAGCAATCAACCCACAATAAAGTAACAAAGTCTAGGATGTCTCTATTACAAATTTTTTCCCTCCAAGGGGTCAAACCAAGTTAATTAAAACCCATGAATACACCATCATGAAAATCAGGTACCGGAAACCGAAAGGAACTCTCTTCCAAACAGGCACATCAAACGAGCAAATTACCTGTACAGTTAAGGATTAGCCGAAGCCTAGTAGAGAAATTCTATGAAACTACGACATTAGCTTCTATGCATGTAAATCAACACAGTTCGTTTCATGCATTATCATTCATCATGTACTAACACAGTCATATGTATGTTAACATGCTGTCACACAGTATCTTGTATACTAACATGAATATTATAATCATCATATACAATTACCATTCACATGAAAATCATATCATATCAAGTTATAACCAGTTGAGAGATCACTTTTCCCATAGTCCCACTATGCTAAGGCTACCCACATGATCCCATTATGTTCAAGCAAACAATACAAATATGTACATGGTCCCACCATGTGACATAACAACAAATCATAGTAGACACATAGTTTAACTATGTTTCACAACAACACTACATGGTCTCACCATGATATAACCAGACAATCATATAAACAAACATCACATCTACCACATGGTCTCACAATGCTACAACCATTAGACAGTCAAATACTACATGGTCTCACCATGCTACAACCCACTAAACCACTACTAGGTCCCACCTTGCTGCTACTAATTAACACATATCATCCACATAGTCAATCCTTAGGGACTTGCACCCACGGAGTAGTTCTCCTGTCTCATTCCTTTAGGGACTCTCACCCACGGTGGAAGCACACCCTTGTCCACATGGTTCAACCATGCTTCTGCCAAGTAACCACAATCACAATCACATTCATATGCACAATCAATCATGCCCTAAAGTTTCACAGTCATTCAAATCACTACTCATCACAATCATTCAACTCAATGGAATGCAATGCAATATATGATGCAATCCTGGGATGAAATGAAGTGAAATGCAATGCAATGCAATGCAAGGTGTGACCAGGCCTAGCCTAGTCACATCCTCATTTAAACATACAATCCATCATTTTAGGGACTTGCACCCACGGTGGAAACTCCCATCTAAGTTCTTTCCTTTAGGGACTTTCACCCACGGTGGAAGCTCACCCATCCAAGTTCACATTCTATGTAGGGACTTGCACCCACGGTGACAGATCACCTTTATTCGAGCTCTTTCTTTAGGAATTTTCACCCACGGTGTAAACACCTTTCCCTGCATTGCCTTTAGGGACTTTCAACCACGGTGGAAGCTCACCCTTCACATCAAATCAATTCATTCATACACAAACACAGTCACAAACACAGATACTCCAGGTATCCTCAAACAGTCATACAAGTCAAGTTCATCAAAGTCAAGCATAAATCATACAGAAGTCAACCTAGTCAACGCTAGGTCAACTTTAGAAACTAAAAAAGCTAATCACCCAAATCCAATCCTACATGACTAAATCTAACCATAATAGTCTTATATCAAGTCCTGAAACTTATCCAAAGCTTTAGAGTTGATAACACCTCATTCACTCTTCCAATCAATCCGATAATCTGAATTTTGGACCTTTCCATACACTTTTGATTCATCCAAGTATAGACCTTTTGCACACAAACAATCCATACAGACATGTGCACAACCCAATGGGGATCTTCCCCTTAAAATATGGGGTTCTTTCAACCTTAGTAGTTGGCGAGTGTCCTACCAAAGGTTTCGGTAGCTGGTCCAGAGGACCTTCTATTTTTCTCACTCTCGGTAACATCTCATTAGCTGCCGAGTGACCTACCGAAGGTCTCGGTAGCAGTGCTACCAAAGCTTGATAACAAGACCCGAGATCATGATATTTTATGGGTTTTCGGTATCTAAATTGGTAGCTGCCGAGCTACCTACCGAATGTACAATCTGGGCTAAATTCTGGGTTTTTGATTTAGGGTTTTGTACTTCCAATCGAACCTAATTGTTTCTAACACTTTAATCACCCAATACCAATCTCTAACCCTATACGAAATCCTCAAACAACATGTAAACAAATCTTGTTCTTTCTCATGGATTTAATAAGTAATCAGAATATGATAAATCATGGTTTCCCAAGGTTCAAATAATCACAGATCTGAACATATAATGTGGATTATATGATCTAATGAACATTCCTAAACACATCATCATAAGCAACATGGAGATTGACCAATATGTTTATAATCCTCCTAAACATATAAATCTTAGATCTAAGCATATTAACATTCAGAATACAAAATCAACTATATCTATAGGGTAAGATCATACATAAAATCCAATGCCGTAGAATCATAAGAATCCCTACCTCGTTTGCAAGCCTAGTATCGACCCTCATCGATTTGTTCTTGCCTTTTCAAGTGTTGTTTCATCAAGATCCTCCTCCCTTTGTCTCCATCTCCTAGCCAGACATCGTCGTCCTCGCTTTCATCATGAACATCGTATCCCTCATCTGTTTCTTCCTCACTTTCTTCATTTTTCATCTTTTGTTTCCTCTTAGATCCTTTCCTCCCAGCTAAGAACCATTCTACGTCTTCTTCTTCCTCACTTTCCTCTTCTCTCTTCCTTTTCACTTCCCCAGCCTTCTTCTTCCTAACGTAGGCTTTTATTCTCTTTTCTTTCACTTCTTCCTTCTCTATCTTTCCTCTTGTTCTCCCTATTTTAGATTTCCTGCAACTTTTCTACACCAGAACCTCTTCTCTCTCTCTCACTATTGGTTTGGACGTTCCTGCCTAGAGACGTAGTCTCTCTCCTAGCTTCTAGTCTCCCAGCTTAGTAGAACTCTATCCATTTTATTTGAATTTGATTTATTTTAGTTTGAATTTCAAATAGTTAGAGAATATATGTAGGATAGTTTAAGTAGCTTAACTCCTTAATTAACCTCCTTAACTAATTCATTTACTAGCTTAAGTCCAGTTGGGCTTCTATTGAGGTTTGGCCCAATTTGTCCACATTAACCTTATGGTCCATATTGTGTGATGGTCAAGCCCAATTAATTAATTTTTAATTAATTAGGTAATAGTCCCATAGTTTTACTTAATTATTAATTGGTCCAATCCTACACCAAGTCTTTCATTAAATCCCACTGCATATATAATAGGTAAATTAGGATTAATTCTTTAATTAACCCAGTTGGGTCCGGGTCACTACATTCTCCCCCCTTTAGGACATTTCGTCCTTGAAATTAAGATATGATTTGAGTCTTGTATTCATTATCCAAACATATAAAATTGATTACGAAACCAAACATTACAAACATTCATAGTATTGCATCATACACAGTCCAATTCACACAATTTATTACAGAAAATCTTATACAGGTATTTTGCACACAAACCAAGAGCACAAACACGCTCTAAATAGTTTCACGGGGCTTCCCATGAAGTTTCATTAAGTTTGGATCTCAGCAGGTGCTTGATAGCTGCCGAGCTACCTGCCGAAGGCCATTTCCAGTTTTGATACATCTTCAATGTTTAATTCATATCATTTTTTTACTCCTCGGATTGACCTCAAACTTGGACCAATGTGTTCCTAACTGATAGGTAAACCCAAGAAAATATAAAATAAATAATCAAAGCTCCGAAGCAAGTTCGGTAGCTGCCAAGGCTCGGCAGCAGAGGCAGAAACTTGACTGTTTTCGTCAAATGGCTCGACAGCGGCCGAGCTACTTGCCAAGGCTAGTTTCAGCTTCGACATCGGTTCGGTATTTTGGCAATAAGTAATTCTATACTTGTCGAAATCACTTAAAACTTGTTGCGTTGTGTTCATAACCCACAGGGGAATCACAAAAAAAATACGAAATAAATTATCTACTATTCCGTCCAGAAAAGTTTCAGATTTCCTAGGGCTTAGTTTCTAACTTCACATAACCTTAGATATACCAAACATAAAATATACTACCAAACATCAATCAATATGTCACAAAAAAATATAAGATTTAAATTAGGATTATACATGTGAGATTCAACATAACAATCATGATTCAAGCATACATATTCATATTCTCATATCAAGAAATAAAACTAAATATAAGCATGAATTATGGCACATCAACATGCAACATAAAGTGATCTAGATACATATTCCTACGGAATCATTATAATCGTATGAAAACAACTATCATAAGAACTCTGGATGATCCCTTCCTCTTTGCTCTACAGATTCCTAACACAAGAAGATCAATAAGACTTCCTCTAGCCTTCTTCTTCCTTTGCCTTTGTTTTCCTTCTTTTTTCCCTACTTCCCTTTTCCTCTTCTTCTCTAGCAAAAGCTTCAAATCCAAATCTGAGTTTTTCCCTCCATCCAAAGACCCTCTTTGGTTATGTGATATGTGGTGGGCAAGTTTCCTTACCGATGTTCTCCCATTGGAAGGAGTTGTGCGAGTTAAGGAACTTCCTTCCACTCACTAATGTGATGGAGCATTTCAAATAAGGTACAAAGACTAAGGTGCCCCTAGTGATTTGGTCATAAGACCACCCAACCCAATTGTCTGATACAACCAAACCAAAATCCAAATCTCTATTTCGTCTAGACTACCCCTAGGAACTTCATTAATGATCACTCCATCCCCAATGACTGTCACGCCCACTTCCTTAACCATGATCTCCATAAGAATTAAAATTACATAATTGACCCCAATATTTTTAATATTAACAAAATGGTCCCTATATTTTGTTATTATTGCATTTAAGTACTAATTCTGTTAATTTAACACACAATCCTTTATAACTAGTTGCAAGTGAACATTATTGTTAATTATAATTAAATTATAATAACTATAATTTAAAGACACGAGTCCTTACAGTCTACCCCCCTTAAAGGAATTTCGTCCCGAAATTTACAGTTGTCTCTATTATGTTCTCAAACCACTATTAGAGTCAATTCCGCAATATATCAATGGAATGAGGTCATCCCATTATCATAATTACATTTAGACATATGTTTTAAATAAAGTGAAGGTATCTATGTAAATAAGTTTCAATCGGTCTAGTGTGAAATAACACTAATTTCACGCCATGGTTAATCACAATCAATCCTAAATCTCACCGTATGATAAAAGGAACTAGCTTTGAAAGACTGTTCATATGATTACCTACTCAAGATATTTATGATTTTGCTTTACGTTCACTTTCATAATAGGGAAATGTTGAGTCTGAAATTTAAGAGTATCAACTGCATATATTTTTAGCTAATACAATTTCTATGGTTATAGATTTCGAAGCTTCTATTTATCATGATGACATAAATATTATATTGTAACTAATATGGTTAATTGTTATCATTTAATAAATTTAACATGACTACAACCACAATACGCACATTGAATCACACACGTTAAATTAATATTACAAAGTATAATAACACCACATAAGTATTATTTATAACATTACTATACCACTTGGTCACCCACACAACATTCCATTATCACAAAAGTTTTACATAACATTACACAAACATTGAAGATGTACGTAATACAAAGCAATCAATCACTAAACGCATTTACATCACAAATACACACTCAAGGAGGACAACCAATGCACATGCAACAATCATATGATGAAAGGTAAAACGCACACAAAGTTGCATTGTACATGAATGATATGATGCATAATGCTCAAACACATACAAAGAATGAAGATGATAAAATGAATGCAACACAAGGTTGTTAGGCATAGCTTAACCATGGAATCACACATAGAAAACCTATACTTAACACTTGGTCACCAAAGACCTCACACAAAACATAAGCAATTCACACTCTAGGCATAACCACACTACTAATATCTCAAACATACTCATGTTGCACCTGTACCACCCATCATACACTATACTTACACAGTTCATGTATCTAAAATTCAATATTATTATTTTCATACACTCACGCCTTTCATTTTCCTGTAACATGTATTTTTTACACTATGTTTGATTTCACATTTAGTCCATACCAAGATAAACTCTTTTGTATTTTACACAATAATACCTACTTTCATTCTTGTTTCATATTAGATTATAATATGCTTTCATACAAAATCATTCAACTCAAGGTATATAATTTTAATTAGGTTAATAATTAGTTTTCATTTATTTATGTATATGTCTAATTCCTTTCTATTTTCAAGGAATTTGATTCAATGCATTTGCAACTGCATTGTATTCAATTTCAGGAAAATAATTTATTTTAGTATCATAATTAATTTTTATAGTCATATCAATCAGCCTAGTTTATCATGTCTTTTAAAGACAAGGTAATCCAATATAGTCATCATAAATTTTATCCTTATAATGCACTTCCAGACTTTTCAGAAGTAGTGGTACCCCTACTCCAAATTGTCTATCCAGTATTACCGTTAAAGGTACACACCACAGTAATCACACTCTAGATCGAGCAGTTAACACATAATACTAAGCAATCAGCTTATAATTCTATAAGTAAAATTCCTATACCGAAATGTCTCTAAGCATAGAGTTTAATAGTACTTTATAAGTATACTCACATATATCACATGTAAGCATTAAAGGCACACCACTCCACAGTAATCACACAATATCAAACAATTTGCAAGCAAGGAGTACACACCGCATTCACAAAATTCAGTAAACAAATCATGTTATTCACACTGCTAAATTTCATATGATTCCTAGGTTTACATGTCTTTATGTTTCTTCGAAGGTCTCACTAAATTTGATAGCCTCTAGATTCATAACTTACAGAAATCATAACAAGCAGTCATACAATCAACATTATGCACACACACACAATATTGAATTGTTGGCATGTAGACACAACACTCAATTCAAAGCATTTAGCACAAGTCAAGAAATTCATATGAAGCAGTCAATTCAAGCAATTCACACAAGTAGAGCAATTCAAATGAAGCACTCAACTCACAATTCATACATGTGAATCCTAATATTCACTTCTATGTTCTATTAATACTAGGTAACTTAAACCTAGAACTCTGATACCAATCTCTAATGCCTCGAATCTAAGATATATGATCTCGAGGATTTTCAAGGAAATGACCTTCCGATCCAAAACCAAGGATGCGGCCAAACCAACAAATAACCCGATATACAACAGAGCATACTAAATACAGCAGAAGTCTGATAAAATTTAAACCAATTCTATTAACTAAAATCACAATCATGAGCAATATTCTAATCAACTAACATTTACATTGTTACTACCCACTAAGGGTCAAAACACAACTATTAAAATCTATCAAGGTCCATCATCAATTCCTAATTATTTAAGGTTCCTTGAATTATTCACAACTAGTTAAGGCCTCCCGTCCTGGTTATGCCACTTCTCTAATGGTCCACCTGTTTCAACATAAGGGTTGAGCTTGGAGGCCTAGTAGGAATAATCTAAAGTAATTGCAGCAGTTTTTTCATAATCATATAATGAAACAGGTTAATTCGTGCAATTTATTACTCATCATAATATCATGTTATTGCTTTCATATGTTCATCATCACAATCAAATTCATATGCATGGTTATACTCATAATCATATTCACAGTTATAGTCATAATCATAATCATAATCCATTTCATCATCATACTCATCTTAAGCAATTATCGATATCATCATGAAACTCCGTCATGGCACACAATAAACATAAGCTATATAGATTCCATGGCATGCCTCAAATCCGAGATATAGGATCTCGAGGATTCCAAGGAAATGACCTTTGGATGCACCACGTGGAAACTAATAACTAACCACATAATTAACAACATCCTGGTTAAATCAGAGTCAATAATATAATAACAACAAAAGTCTCACATATAAAATCCAATCCATAGCTGAACTAAAGTCTGTCAATCTAACACCCACAAAAGTAAATGAAATAATCCATTACAAGTTTCTGCCCACTCGGGTTCAAACCAAAGTAATAAAAACTAAATAAAGTAAAGTATCATTGTCTCTACAACAAAGCATCTCTAACACAAGTCTCCTCTCCAGCCATCCAGGTCAAACGAACTGATTACCTGTAGAGTTAAGGATCAGCCAAAGTCTAGTAAAGAAAGCCAATGAAACTACAACAATTACTTTTATGCATGCATAACAATACAATTTATTAATGCATTTCAATCACCATGTAATATCACAGTCATATGTGTATCATACTTATCATCATACTAGCTTACACATAATAAGTACCTATATCACAGTCAACATATGCAATATCTTTTCACATGGAAAATCATACAACAATCTTATCATAACAAGTTAACTGTTCACGAAACCTCATAGTCCCACCACGTCAATACTACCCATATGATCTCACCATGTCTACATAGATTCTACATAGTCCCACTATGTTCCACAACAAACTTACATACACATGGTCCCACCATGCAACACAAGCATACAAGTATCATGACAATCACATAGTCTCACTTTGTTCACAAACAATATCCACATGGTCCCACCATGCTACGGCCAACATTCACATAAACACCTATCACATATCATCCACATAGTCTCACTATCCTTACTCACAACCACATGGTCCCACCATGCTATAGAGAATCATCCACAAGGTCCCACCTTGCTACGACCAATGCGACCCAATCACAAACACAAGCAAATCAAACTAGTCACAAATGTAAATGCACCACAATCAACTCATTCAACATATGGAATGCAATGCAAGTGGTATGATGCAATTATAAAGTGAGATGAAGTCCAATGCAATGCAAGGGGTAATCAGGCTTAGCCCAATCACGTGCTCAATCCAACTCACGACCATACGACCCATCCTTTTAGGGACTTGCACCCATGGTAGAAGCCTTCATTCCTATTCCTTAAGAGACTTGCACTCACGGTGGAATACAGCAGTAACAACCATTCTTTTAGGGACTTTCACCCACGGAGGAAGCCACCTGTACCATTCCTTTAGGGGCTTGCACCCACGGTGGAAACACACTTGTATCAGTAACCCATTCTTTTAGAACTTGCACCCATGGTGGAAACATACATGTAACATGACCTTTCCTTTAGGGACTTTCGCCCACGGTGGAACACACCCATATCATACCTTCCCTTTAAGGACTTTCACCCATAGTGGAAATACACCCATCCAAAATCACAATTCAAATCATACAAATCATTCAATCACAAACAACATTCACACGAGTGGATACTCCCAGTACCCTCATACAACATACAAGTCATTATCCTCATAGTCAAACACAAGTCAAACAATGGATGCCATAAGCACCACTCAAACCAAGAAAATTCCTACGCAAGCATTTCTATTCATTCTAATCATACCTGGTGGTTCTATATCCATATCCATTTCATTAGAGTCAAGGTCACCTTATGTTCCATCCAAAACAGTCCTACTTTCCTAAATTTAGGACATTTTTCTACACTTTTCAAGATTCAACATTATCTAATCCTTTTGCACACAAACCAATTACATAGGCATGTGTACAACTCGTCTAGGGATCTTCCCCTTTAATTTCATCCCATTTGGCACTTTGTAGGTCCAGGTGCCTGCCAAAATTCTTGGTAGGTCACCCACCGAGGTTCGGTAGAATGTCCCGAGAGCTCATAATTCTGGGATTTTTCGGTAGATGTCTCGGCATCTACCAAGAGTCCTACCGAATTGGAATTTCAACCCAAATCTGGGTTTTTCACCTAGGGCTTCATGCCTATAACCCAAATAAAAGTTTCTAAGGTCATAAACCTCCATTTTCAGTCTCTAAATAATATATGTATGATCAGTACTTCAAATATGTTAAAACCCAATTTATACTACAGTTACAAACCATCAAATCAACCATCATAATAATACAAATCTCAGAACTTACATATGATCCATATGAACATATAAGAACACTAAAAATACAGTAACACAATTTTTAGCATGTTTATCAACCAACAATCATCATGGAGTTCATTTCTTCTAGTTCTACTAAGATTCTAGCCCAACATGTTTCACTCAAAAGATCATGAATCAAGCCTATAACTATAACATTGATTACGATGCATAAACATATTTACTGTAGTAACGAAGGAATCCCTACCAATCAACCAGGGTCTCTAATCCAACCTATTATAGCTCTTCATCGAGCTTCTCCCTTCTTTTCTACAGTTGCTTAGTCAATGTTCTCTTCCCTTTGTCTTCTCCTACGTTGTCGTCCTCGTCTTCACTTTCCTCATGCCCATCATAACTACCCTCTTCTTCATCCTCACTCTATTCCTTCTTCTTTCGTTTCCTAGATCTCTTCCTCTTGCAATATACCTTCTTCTTTTTGTCTTCTTTTTCTTCTTGTTCCTTTTTCCCTCTAAGTCTCCTCATATTTCTTGTTCTGCAAAACCTAAACAGAATCTCTCTCTACTCTTGTTTTGGACATCCAAACCTAGAGAATCGTTTCTCTTTCTTCCTTCCTAGCTTCTAGGTATTCTAACTTACTTTTAACTCTATCTTGTTTAGTTATTCAAATTCAAATTTGAATTGTTTAAATTTCAAATTGAGAGAATCAGTCGTGTGATTGTTTATGTTGAATTTTTCCTTAAATAACCTTGTCTTTAATTTTAATTACCTGTTTAAGTCCTATTGGACCTCTTATTGGGTTTTGGACCCAATTCAGTTATACAAGTGTTAAAGGCCAATTAGATTAGGTGTCCAACCCATATTGTCAATCTTTAATTAATTAGATATTTGCCCCATTGTTTTCCCTAATTCCTATCTAGTCCAATTCTACCTTGTATCTTTCATAAAAATCCCCATTGTGAATTATTAGATTTAATACAATTTAATTCATAATATTCCAGTTGGATCCGGCTCACTAGATTCCATGTGCTCATGCACTCTGTCATGATACATATCCATATCTTAGGCTACCAACTCCCATGGCACCTTCTCAACACTGTCATTTCACTTTTGTTAATCATCATTCCGTTAACCATACAACAATCACATTCACACATCAATGAATAGTTCGCATAAGAATCACACATCACACCAAAGTCAAACACTAAATCACACAACACACAATACACCACAATCACATAATATCGATGCAATACAAAACAGGCAGATGGATGCTATGAGCACATAGATGATAATACAAGCACACAAACAAGAATGCAATGCAAAATGATGATCTAATGCAAATAATACAAATCACATAGTATGAATGCTAACTAATACAATTCTTATTCCGGTGATCAACCAGTTCCAAGTTACCTTGGCATCAATTTTACTACAGCTAGACAACACTCTCATAATCAAGTAATGACGATTAAAAGGTATTCACTTTAATACAGTTGAATACTACTCTCTTAAATTTCATGTGTACATCATGGTTTTGCGAAATTTTCAGCCTAGGGGGCTCAATTCCCCTAACTATTTTCACGTTTGTACCTCATGCATATTGAATACATGGATGGGTCACTCAAGGACCATGTAACTGCTAGTAGTCATTTCTTTTAGGGAATACAACCCAAGGTAGAATACCACCATCTTTCCTTTCAAGAAATACAACCCAAGCCAGAAAATCTGCCATATTTCCTTTCAGGGAATACAACCCAAGGCAGGAAATGTGTCATCTTTCCTTCTAGGGAATGGCACCCTAGGCAGAAAAGCCGCCATCTTTCCGTTCAGGGAATGGAACCGAAGGCAGGAAATATGCCCTCTTTCCTTTCGGGATGTACCCAAAGTAGAAAATCCACCTTCACAAAGACAATCAAGCAGTACAAATGTCTCGTGTTACACACCACACAAGGATCACTAGTGAATGCCTCAATCATTACTCTCAACATTATGAAATTCAGAAGACAAATAAAAGACACTCACAATTTGCACAACAATTAATCAAACCAAAATCACTGTATACTCTAATTTCATACCACATATCTTATATCATAGTACAATCACCAACATTACAGAAATTCATAGTATTGCATCATACAGAGTCCATTTCATTTTCAAACTAGACAATTCACACAAATTATTGCACAAAATCTTATATACGGATTTCTCACACAAACCAAGAGCACAAACACACTCTAAATAGCTTCATGGGGCTTCCCATGAAGTTTCATTAAGTTTGGAGCTCGACAGGTGCTCGGTAGCTGTCGAGCTACCTGTCGTAGGCCATTTTCCAGTTTTGACACATCTTCAGTGTTTAATTCATATCAATTTTTATACTCGTCAAATTGACCTCATACTTGGACCATTATGTTCCCAACTGATAGAGAAACTCAAGAAAAATATAAAATAAATAATCAAAGCTCGTCAGAAATCTCAGTAGCTGCCAGAGGCTCGAAAGTAGAGGCAAAAACTTGACTGTACATTTGACAGATGACTCGATAGCTGCCAAGCTACCTGCCGAGGCCAGTTTCAGCTTCAACATCGGTTCAGTAGTTTGGACATAAGTAATGCTATACTTGTCGGAATCACTTCAAACTTGTTGAGTTGTGTTCCTAACGCATAGGGGAAGCATAGAAAAATACTAAATAAATTATCTAAGTTTTGAGGCAGGCTTGGGGGGACCGACAAGTCTACTGTGCAGCCTAAAAAAATTTCAGATTTCCTAGGGCTTGGTGTCAAATTAACATAACCTTAATTATCACACTCTTCCACTTACCAAACATCAAATATATTACCAAAAATCAATTCAAAATATAACAAAAAAAATCTAAGATTTAAATTAGGATTATAGATGTGAGATTCAATATAAAAATCATGATTCAAGCATACATATTCAAATTCTCATATTAAGAAATAAAACTCAATATAAGCTTGGATTATAGCACATCAACATACAACATTAAGTGATCTAGATATATATTCCTAAGGAATCATTATAATCTTATGAAAACAACTACAGATTCCTAGCACAAGAAGATCAATAAGTCTTCCTCTAGCCTTCTTCTTCCTTTGCCTTTGTTTTCCTTCCTTTTTCTCTAGACAAAGTTTCAAACCCAAATCTAAGTTTTTTCCTCCATCCAAAGACCCTCTTCGGTTGTGTGATATGTGGTGGGCAAGTTTCCTTACCCATGTTCTCCTATTGGAAGGAGTTGTTGGAGTTAAGGAACTTCTTTCCAGTCACTAATGTGCTGGAGCATTTCAAATTAGGTGCAAAGACTAAGGTGCCCGTAGTGATTTGGTCATAAGACCACCTAACCCCATTGTCTTATACAACCAAACCAAAATCCTAATCTTTATTTGGTTTAAAATACCCCTAGGGCCTTCGTCAATGATCACTCCATCACCAATGACTCACGCCCAATTCCTTAACCATGATCTCCATTAGAATTAAAATTATATAATTGGCACCAATATTTTTAATATTAACAAAATGTTCCCTATAGTTTGTTATTATTACGTTTAAATAATAGTTCAATTAATTTATCACACCCCTTTATAACTAGTTGCAAGTGAACATAATTGTTAATTATAATTGTAAGACACGGGTCGCTACACCACGTGCTTCTTCACGTGGATAATCTGCTAGAAAGCATCATAAGTATCCTAACCATAAGTTAGTAGGATGTCTGATGATAATACCCTTCAGAGGCTTCCTGTGTGCCCATTCACACATGTAATCCACCGACTGCCATCACAAGTATCCTAACCAGTGTACAAACCAAATTAAAACATCGTTCATAGTCCTTAATTCCAATTATCAAACACATGGAGTCACAACCCCAAGTCAAGGTCTGATTAGTAGGCTAGTCTGTAGGGTAAGGTGTGCCATGGAGATCAAAGTCGATACCCCGCAGGTGGGTCCATGCCCATTAACCTTCCTTTGATTCCAAAATACTATATCACATTCACTTGGCACAAACCCCCAACTAAACCACCTAAAATCCCACACTTGTACCTTTGTCATACACTTGTTGGCAGCATGGTGGTGTGCCAGTTCTTGCTGATGGACATACCTCTGTGCTTTTTATACCCTGTCGTCAACACGAACGGTGTGCAGGTGCCTGTCAACGGGCCCTTTCATGCTTATTTCCATCCTCTGTTGGCAGCACAGCCAATGTGCCGGTGCCTGCTGACGGGTCATGAATCTGGGAATTTTCTAAGGTCCCTAAAACAACATCTTTGAAAACCAAAATCAATCCAAGCCATCTATAAACGTTAGATGCATAAAATTCAAGCTTACATCATGCCAAAACATACAATACGTCATTTTGAACAAAATCAATGGATCATCATGCATTCAAAACTATATTGTCACAAATCGGAATTCAACCATGTAATCACATGAGAACTATACAGATAATGGAATTACCTCCTGTTGCTACTAGGGTTCTGATCCATAGACGTTTCTTCTTCCATTCCCCTTTGTCTCTCTCTCTTTTCTTCTCCCCCACAATATTGGATGGCTAGAGTTTGGTTCTCTAAAACTTCCGTCTTTGCTTAAGCCTTCCCTAGAAATCTCCTAACTTAATTACTGGAGTTATGTAGGGAGAGCTAATGTAAATGGAAACACCCTTCCATTCCTCACATTGCCATAATCCATGATTTCACATTTCTCCCATGCAAGCCCGTGCGTTAGAGATTTGAATTTAAAATTATAAATTATAATAAATACCTACATTGCACTCTAGTTACACCATAACCCCAAGGCATATACTTTTGTTTTAAAGTCAACCCTATATTCGACTTAGCACATGATTTAATACCAAATTAAATTTAGAAAAATACTAATTAATTTCTATAAAATCCTTTTTTCCCTTTTAATAATTAGAATTAGGAATTACTAAGTTCAGGTCATTACAACCTACCTCCTGTAAAAGAATTTCGTCCCCGAAATTTAGCATGGTGTAGTCCCCAGATAGGAACAATCACACCAACTAAAAACAACCACATCATTCTCACCTTCATACATACTCAATAATACATAATCCCAAATTGACATGAAACATTTTCAGGCAATCACAGTACAGTCTAAAGTAATTCCTACCATCACACTTGTGATATACAACACCATTGGGGTCCAAATACTCCAAAAATTATACTTTACACATCAATTATACTATATAAGTTATTCACCATTTCCATTTGGATGGAACACACAGTCAACCATTAACATTCTAATTATAGCATTCAGATTAACACAAAACAGTCATTCATTCAACAATCAAAGTTAAGATGCATTATGGTTTGTCACAAAAGTTTCAAACATAAGAAAGTAGTCATAACTACAGCTTCAAATCACCAATCAAACACAAACAACTCC